>SJYC01094612.1:0-12892 GCA_006408675.1 Madoqua kirkii
AGTTTCCAGTGGTTCCCAAAGCAGAGGCTGAGGAGACCTCAAGTTACCTGTCTTTTGCCAGTGAGAGTCATGACCAAGCTCCAGCCCAGCAGCCCTCAGCTGCAAGGAGGGAGGATGGCTCAGAGGAGGGAGCCGGGGCCACCCCGGGGGCGAGGGGTGCAGGGGGGCACCCAGGGGGCGGGGACGGGCAGGCTGGCTCCACGCTGTACTTCAGCGCCACCACAGAAGGGGTGTTCCCCTCCCCTGAGAGGCCGATGCTCCTCTCCAGGAGTGGGCTGGCGTCGGGCAGCTCTGAGCACTTTCCCCTCAGCGTGGCTGACATCAGCCCCATCTTAGGCCCCGGAGGACTCTTGCAGCCCAGCGGCCAGGCCCGGGGCGGCTCGGGGCTCCGGGGGCAGCGGGAGTCCCCGCGTCGCCCTATCGCAGCTGGCACCCAGAGGCCGCTGCCCGAGGTGCGCCCGAGGCCCGCGGATGCGCCCTGCCTCACGTCCACCCCCAAGTGCACGGCCCCGCCGGGGACTGCTGCCGAAGGGCGAGGCTGACGGCCGAGGGAGTTTCCTCCGCTGAGCACGGTCAGTGGGTGACCCACAGGCAGGCCTTCAGGCTGGTCGCTGGGGTGGGGACTTCCGACACCTCCACCCTTGAGTGTTACAGCCCCTCCGGACGTCTGTCCGCTCAGCCTAAAAATGAGGGAACTGGATTGGATTGTTTCTAAGGTCCCCTGCAAGCACCACATGCCACACGTTGGCATAGGAGTCCTTCTCTAACACCGTGAGGGAGGCGACCATAAAGCTTCCTTCCAATTGCCTGCTTCTGAGTAGCCATTCCCTCCTCCAGAGGATCTTCCCTGCCCCAGGGACTGAACCCGGCTCTGCATGGCAGGCAGATTCCTTACCATCTGAGCCACCAGGGAAGCCCCTGACAAACTATAATCCTTCCTGTGTCTTCCCCAGTAAACTCAAGGGTAAAACGCAGAGTCCTATTTTATTCTGTTAATAGCACTTAAGTGGTTATTAATCATTCTTTTAAATGTATTTTAGCTGCATTATTTTATGAAATCCCTTGTAAGCCTCAGGACACCTCAGGCCTCTGTCCCATAGGAGAGTCGAGAAAAGCCAGAGCTGGACAGAGTTGAAGTGGTGAAAACAGATTTTATTCAGGAGCTGTTGCAATAGGGGAAGAGGTCTCCGTGTAAAACTGGCTCATCTCTGAACTCGGTGTGGACAAGTGGGGTTTACAGCCCCTCGGGTTTACAGCAGGTGGGGCTTAGTGGGTGGAAAATTACAGAGGAAACAGCGGGGTTAGGGGGCTTCTGGCTAAACCAGTGTAACAGGAAGCTTGCTGAAGGCAGGCCAGTGAGGTCAGACATCCTGGGTCGGAGGATCGGGTAAATGAGGACCCCAGTCGGGTATGGAAGGTGATCGGATACTGAGGGTGGAGGCTTCTGGCTAAGGTGACTTAGGAGGATTTGTGCTAAAACGACAAAGCAGAGAGGAACACGGAAGAGGACTTGGCTGGAAAGTTCAGAGGAGCCTGAGCAGGGTTTGGTCAAAGAGAATCTTTGTCAGAAGGACGTGGAGAACGGCATCAGTGGCTCCACCCGGGGCCTCTGGCCTTTCCCCTCCACGTCAAAAGCTCGGCAAGAACTGGATGCTCTGTGTGACCTTGAGAAAGCAGTTACTGGAGGGAGCTTCCTACTTGACAACTCCTCATCTGGATCTCCGTGGTCGGGATGTGCGCAGCTGGAGCGTGATGTTTGGAGATGGCATTGCACGTGTCCTCAGGGGAGGACTACCAGGAGCCACCTGAGCTGGAACCAGCAGGTGCAGGACTCATCACAATGATGGAGAATGAGCCCCGCAGGGCATCTCAGGACGAGTCTGAGGAGGGACCGAGGCGGGAGCCGAGGTGCAGGAGTTGGGAAGGACCTTGGGGAGCAGGTGTCCGCTCTGATTCGGGGGCAGTTCTGTGACTTGGCTGCTGCACCTGCAGAGGCTCACGCTCACCTGCAAGGCTAGACCAGACTGGGAAAGAAGCCGCGCTTGAAAACCAGGCCAGCCGTTGCCCTGAGGGTGGAAGCGGTGCATCTTGCGAGGTGCAGTGATGTTGCTTTTTCTCTGTCGCCGTCTCCAGGTGGCCTCTTCTGAAGCTGATAACCTGTGAGACCCTGTGAATGAGAGAACACACGGCCCGGCTGGGAGCCTCCACTGAGCTCCCAGATTCAGGGGGCTGCCCTCTGCTCCCTAGGAATATCGGTGGTTGCTGCACGGCTGTTTGTTAGGCTAAGTCTCACGTATTGGATATATTCTGTTGATGTTCCTGCTTCAGTGAGTGGCCGTCACGCAGAACCTTGAAAGTACAGGCTGCCCCCAGATATTTGCTTGAGGACATTTATCTCATATCTGCTGTCGCACATGCTTTTCTTGTTTCTTTTAAGCCTGCCTCACTCCCTTCTCCCTTGAAGCTGCAGAGGAAGCAACGCAAGGACTTGCAGGATCACCTGCTACCGACTGCCCGCATGTCCCACACAAAGGAGGGAAAGCGGGCTCCCCGGAAGCTGAGAAATCACGATTGGTCTCCACAAATGTTTCTCTGATGGTTCGCTCCTTGGGACAGGCTGTTTTCTTCAGCTGTTTGCCTGGTGAGGCCTGGCTGGCAGACAGCTTACAGCAAACAGTGAACACCCCTAAGTGGAATTAAATTCTAGATTTTTCTGAAGGACTAGAGATTGCGCCAGTCGTAAGAAAAGCCTCTAGATAACCGTCTGGGGAGTGGGTTTTCGTAAAAACAGTTGCACATGCCTGCCTTTATTGCTGAGGTCCCTGCTCTCCTAGGGCACAAGTGGCTCTTCCGTTCACAGGCTGGTCAACAATCTGACCAGGGGGTGGTGTGCAGCGTTCTGGCTGGAGTCCTGAGACCCAGAGCACCCTAGCTTGCAGGAGGAGGGGGTTGCACCAGCCCCAGGAGGGTCCTCTCGCTGCAGTGGAGCCCTGGGTGTGCTGTGCTGTTGGTGCTGGTAAGGACCAATGCCAACCCACAGCGAGCAGGCCGCAGGAGGCCAAGGGGGTGAATGCCCCGGGCCCGCTCTCCATCGCCACAGCCAGAAAGGGAAGGCAGAGGACACGAACTCTCCACAAGTGGGCGCCCTGAGCCCAGTAGCCTGGGAGGCCAGCCTGGGGCGGGGGCGCTGAAAGTAACCGCCTGGCTCCCTCCAGCAGTGCGCTCAGCTTCTTTTGCAAACTGTAGCGCGTGTGCCTCTAAACCAGTTGCCCCCAAGCAGGGATGTGGCCATTTTAAGTGTGCCCTGCTTCTCTGTCTTGAAGTTGGACCTCAGAGCTATAGAATCTGCAACAGCAGAGATAACACACATCCACCAAAGGCTCTGAGCTTATAGAAACAGCTTCTATTCCTACCCCAAATCCTCAGCATTTATAACC
Source organism: Madoqua kirkii (assembly GCA_006408675.1). Classification (NCBI taxonomy): domain Eukaryota; kingdom Metazoa; phylum Chordata; class Mammalia; order Artiodactyla; family Bovidae; genus Madoqua; species Madoqua kirkii. The sequence goes on from SJYC01094612.1 coordinate 3,438, forward strand.
CCAAAGATGGGTTTAATATTTGCGTCTCAAGCTACCTGGTTTTAGAAGTCAGAAGGAGGTTTGACACGTGTATCTTCTCACCCCTGTGCAGAGGTCCCTCATGTTTTGGGATCTTGTATTGGCCATTTTAAGATTTTTTTTTTTTTTAATGTGGATGACTTTTAAAGTGTTTATTGAATTTGTTACAATATTGTTTCTGTCTTATGTTTTGGTGTTTTGGCCCCAAAGCATGTGGGGTCTTAGTTCCCTGACCAGGGATCAAACCTGCATCCACCCCACACTGGAAAGCAAAGTCTTAACCACTGGACTGCCAGGGAAGTCCCTGGTGTTGGCCATTTTTGCCTAGGCTTTGATTCCGTACTCTTCCATTTCTTCCTACCCCGGTCAGCCTCCTAGTCCCTAAAAGGTGGAGGCTTCCGCAGTCCTTGGATAAGGCCATCAGAGCAAACAGAGAGACCCAGAAGGCCACCTCTGGGCCAGGGCACTGAGTCGGGGCCCAGAGGGAGTGCCCCGCCGGCTCCCACGCTTCGCCCCTGCATCCTTCCCTCTGCGGGTCCCAGCAGTGTCTCCTGGGATGGCCAGCATACCCTCCAGCCGCCTTGTCCTGCTCATGCCTCCAGAGACACAAGGATTAGTCAGCGTAAGAGGTCGTTTCACAGCATGGTGGCGTCTTAGGTTTTTCATACTATATTGTACTGAGCCAAGCATGAGATTGAGACCTCATTCCTTCTGAGACCCTACTCCCGTGCCCTCAGTTCAATTCTCAAGCTAAGGGCTGATGACACTTGAGTTTTTTAAACACACAGAAAGGATTTTACTTTAAAACAACTCAGTTGTAGAATTTGATTCAATTTCTCCCACTTTTTAAGATGACCGACCATCCTGGTTTCCCTAAGACTAGGGGTTTCCTGAGATGTGAGATTTTAGAGTTAAACCAGATAGTCTCCCAGGCCGATTGGGAGGGCTGGTCACCTTGATACCTGTTCACTCTAGACACTTTTTCTACTTCATGTAGCCACTCAGCAGAGAAAACAGTCTCTGGTTTAAAAATCTAGGCAACAATGCAAGGGTCCCAAAATACAGTCCTCCAGCACCAAACCCTTATCCCCCAGCCCCATCAATCTTGCAAAACTCAACTTGACTAACGTCCCCCTTGCTAATGCTGTCTACCAGAGCCAATACGATGGCTGACTTTAAGCTCCGCCGATGCCAGGAGAAGTCTGCTCTGAAGTCAAAGCTATAGTCCAGATTTTAAGTTAACATCTCCCAGGGAGGAAATCTCCCATGGAAAAATACCATGGAAAAATCCACGACTGACCACAGAGATACATTCATTACGGCAAGACTATAATTACAACACTGCCCGTCAGGGTTTCCATTATAAATGGGGTCTAAATCTTGGTGGAACACAATTCTTTCCAGCTGGAGCAAACCATGGACAGGTTTCCAGCCCACTGGGGATTTTTTTTTTCTGATTTGTTTACAAATTGGCAAGGCTGGGGGTGGAGGGATGGGAAGAGGGAAACAGCATAAACATATGGATTTTTCTTCTTAGTGTATCCTTCCAGCCGAAGCTCAGAGAACACAGACCAAGCAAAAAATAGCCAGCGTTACTGAGAATGACATCCAGACCGGAGAATTTTGGATTTCAAGGCGACATTTTGTCTTTTCGTTGCTCAGTCGCTGAGTCGAGTTTGACTCCTTGTGGCCCCATGGACGGCAGCATGCCGGGCTTCCCTGCCTTCACCATCTCCTGGAGTTTTCTCAAATTCATGTCCATTGAGTCAGTGATGCCATCCAATCATCTCATCCTCTGTCGACCCCTTTTCCTCCTACCCTCAATCTTTCCCAGCATCAGGGTCTTTTCCAATGAGTCGGCTCTTCACATCAGGTGGCCAGAGTATTGGAGTTTCAGCTTCAGCATCAGTTCTTCCAATGAGTATTCAGGATTGATTTCCTTTAGGACTGACTGGTTTTATCTCCTTGCAGTCCAAGGGACTCTCAAGAGTCTTCTCCAGTACTACAATTTGAAAATATCAATTCTTTGACGCTTTATGGTCCAACTCTCACATCCAGACATGACTACTGGAAACATCATAGCTTTGACTATATGGGCCTTTAATTTACTTTAAAAGATGGAATATTTGGTAAGAGAATGGAGATTCACATTTTTTTTTAATGCCTGGAAGAGATGAGCTTTGGCGAATTGTACCTCTGAGGTGGGAGATCCCTGCAGGAGATGAGACCTGGGCTCTCTCCTGCTCTTTCTCCAGCTAATGTCTGACTGAACAGAAGTCAGTTCAGGGTTCTGAGCCTTGGGTTCCTCCTCTGTGAATCAGACACTGAGCTAACCTGGCTGCCTCACAGAGTCCCTGGGCGTGACCTCACAGCCAGCGGAGATGGCCTGCCCCACCCCCAGGGCAGGGCCCTTCAGTTTGCACGCCCCCTCTCCCAAGCCCAGTGTCCCGGCCGCCCTCCAGAGAGAGCGGAGACCGAGTCACTCTGTGCGGCTGGGGGTGCTTTGTTCCCCAGACCATGGAGGAAAGGGGCTGCCACCACCTGCAGGACACTGACGTGCCCCACCGCCAGGGCATCCTGGGTCCTCATGACGACTTAAGCTTGTTTTGACTTAAAACCTTTTACAGTAATTGCTCCAAAGCCATAGACTCACTTCAGGGCATCTCGCCACAGTCTTATGACCTCGTGGGGTCACAAGGTCAGCCTCCTGCAAGAGTCCTGTAGGGTGAGGGCAGAGACCCTTCTCAGGCTTTGTAGGCTCAGAGGGTGATCATTAGAAATGACCAACTGACCCTTAGAAACGACTGACAAAACAGAAATTCCTGAAATGTTCAGTCACAGCCTCCCCCTCTAAAAGCCTCTGGACTTCTAGGAACACCAGAGGAAAAGAGATTGGTTCTGGTGGCCAGTCCTGTGTTTGCTTTAAATCACAGCCATTGCAAATAGAGGGATAACTATTTCCTTAGATACTCAGACCCCACTTTCCCTTCTCAAACGCCTGAAGAATTTAGAGGTCAAGATTTTTTTCTCAGCAGTCAGGAAGCAATGTGATTAATCTGAGTAATGGAGTTAGGTGGACAAAGGTCCAAGTTGCATTTTGTAAGGTTATACAAACTTTTAGGATTTCAAGTCATTTATTTTAAATAACTATCAGCTAAAAAGCTTAATCTGGCTTCGTTTTGACTTGGGTTTGAAAAAAATGGCCAACTGCTTTCTCCTCTCACTTAATTCATGACAAGGTTTAGCCATAATTCTAAGTTGCAAAAAGCCCGTTCTGTGCAAAGATGAGCATCCCCTGACATGTTAATGCATTAAATGGCCATAAATCTTGCTGACTTTTGTAATGAAGACGTGCTGTGTGGGGCTGTTACTAGATGTGTGTTATGGAGTTAAGCATACTATACATCCGTGTTTTAAGAGCAAGTGCTAGCATCACATAATCCCCAACCCTGCGTAGCAAGGGCAGCGGACAGGGGATTTCACTGCAGTCTCAGGCTGGCTCCCCACACCTGCAGGGTGGCGTGAGCTCAGTAGGTGGCGCTCTTGCCCCTCCATCAGCCCGCTCCATCCTTCATTTATGTACAAGTTCAGTCGGTTGATTTTAATCCGTTGCTTTCAGTCAGGCACACAAACACCCCGCATGGGTGGCAGCTCGAGCTCTGAAAAGCTACACGTGGCCTTTGCTTCTCCCAGCCAGCTGCCATTATCAGCTGTGGACTTAAGGGTTTATTGAGATAATTGTTAAGAGCAGAGCTGGGCTTCCCAGGTGGCAATAATGGTAAAGAACCTGCCTGCCAATGCAAGAGACATGAAACTCAGGTTTGATTCTGGGTCAGGACGGTCCTCCAGAGGAGGGCATGGCAACCCACTCCAGTATTCTTGCCTGGAGAATCCCACGGACAGAGGAGCCTGGCGGGCTATAGTCCGTGGAGTCTCTCAGAGTCAGACACAATTGAAGTAACAGCACACACAAGAGAAAGAAGCCAATCTGAAAAGACTGCCTTCTGTGTGACCCCAATTCTGTGACATTCTCGAAAAGGCAAATATGGAGACAGTAAAAAGGTCAGTGGCTACTGCCTTGGGGGCAGAAGGCAGGGGGATGAACAGGTGGAGCACAGAGGCTGTTTCGGGCAGTGAAACTACTCTACGTGATGCTATAATGATAGATATACACAGTTATACGCTTGTCCCAACCCACGGAAGCACAGCGCCAGGAGTGAGCCCTGATGGAAGCTGTGGACCCTGGGTGGTGATGGTACATCCGTGTCGGTTCATCACTCGCAACAAATGTGCCATCTGGTGGGGATGTTGATGGTGGGGGAGGTGACGCCTTGGTCAGACAGGGGATATCTGGGAATCTGCACCTTCCTCTCAATTTTGCTGTGAATCTAAGGTTGCTATTTAAAAGCACTCCATTGTTTTAAATCTTAATTATCCTCTCTTCTCAGCCATGAGCCAAAACCTACTTTTATCTCTCAAAACATTTCATCAAGCACCTATCTGTGCCAGGCCCCTTGCCAAGTGCTGGAAACACAAGGTCCAGCTCTGGAGTGTGGAGTCCAGTGAAGACAGCGGCACAGAAGGCGGAGGGCTTGTCTCCCTCGCGGGCTGCGGGTGTCAGACACAGCCCAACTGTGAAGAGCTCAGCACAGTTTTCAACCCAAGAAGGTGCTTTGCAGCTGTTAGACCTGAACCTTTGAGTCTGTTTAAAGAGTGTCTTGGGCGAGCTGGTTTAGACCTGGAAAGGCCCAGGAGTCATGACACCTCCTTGCCGGGCATTTCCTCCAAGTCCAGTGTGGTGGTTAGCAGTCAGCACTTCAGTCTGCCTGACTGGGTCTGGGTCCCTGCTCCATCTCTCCTAAGCTAAGTTAACCTTTCTGTGCAGGGTTCCCCTCAGGGCTCTGAAATCTGCGTGGGGCCTGTGTTACAGGATGGTGTGTACAATCGAGTGAGGTCTAATATAAAGCTTTCTCTTTTTTTGACTGCACCGCGCAGTGCATGGGATCCTAGTTCCCCGAGCAGGGATCAAACCCACGCCCCCTGCATTGGAAGCATGGAGTCTTAACTGCAGGACCATCAGGGAGGTCCCCCATACAGCTTTTCACCAAATATTTGGCACAGATGAAAACACAAGGTTATTAGAGATTACTCCCAGGTGGTAGACATGTGGGAGAAGGTGAGTATGCCACAAACTCCTTATCTTCATGACTACATTTAAATATATTAAAACCTCTCTTCTCTGAGACATTTGGAATCTCTCAGATTGTGCGGACCTACCTAGCAGCCTTTGTCTGCAGTGTGGTCCCAGGAGGGGTGCCCCGGGGGTGCTCCCCAAAGGGAAAAGACACCAAGACTCCACTCTACGTCTGCAGGCTCGCTGTCAACCAGACTCCCCTAAGGCAAAAGTGAAACTCCCGTGAGAATCTCCCCTATCCTTTGCACCTAGGATAAAAGCCTGGAGCAACTCACATAGAACTTTCTTTAAGGGGGAAAAAAAAAGGTTACAATTTTTTTCCTGGTTCAGAGTTTTTGACGTGTTTCTTCTTGTTTTTCTTCATGCTTGGGGACAAGAGGAATGACACGCGGCCACCCCATAATTGTGGGGCCTTCTCCAGTGGACCATGATCTATTTACTGAGAATTTTTTAATAAATAAACCACAGCCTTGAACCCTTGTGCCCTTATAAACCAGTTGGTTCTCATGGGGAGAGTTCAGGAGTTTTTATGGAGCAATAGTATGTTCTCATGAGAATTTTATTAGAAATCAGAGAGTTGAAATGCATCAAGCAGGAAATTTATGAGGTTACATGGGAACCATCCCTTCATTTTGTCATTCTGGGTTAATTTACTTCTTCATAGTGTGTTGATTTACTTTGTAAATTTCAGTCATGAATTCTAAGCTTCTCAGCAAATTTAATCCTGTTCATCAATTTCTTGAACTTTTCCCATTTTTTATCCTTAAAATAAGATAGCTAATTATTGATAGCCTATATAAGAACGTCCAAACATCTATGGGAAGCACATATTCCTGGGCAAAAATGTGTCCAAGCAGGTCTTTCCAAATGGCAAGGAATAAACAGAGCTTAGAGAAAAACATTTTTATAAACCACATGCAATTCTTTACGTCTTAAACTTTTCCACTTACTAGTTTCTCCAAATAATGTTTTTAATTGTGTTTTGCAAAGTACCCAGTTAAAATTTCACTCATTAAAAAAAAAAAACAACAAGCTTGTTTATTATCATGTAACACGACTTGGAAAATAGCCCAAACCCAGAATAGATGTTTGTGTGCTGGTGAAGTGGGGAGGAAGTGTTCTAAACAAGTTTTTCGTCTGGGCCTGTTCCAACACTTCATTAACTGTGTGTTGATGGTGTGAGGAAAGAGGGCAGGCCAGGACTGGCCTTGGCTGGAGCCAAGAAAGTGAGTGAGGAACCCCAGGAACTAGTCTTCAGTTAACCAGCTCACCCCTTTGCTGATAACTGAGCCTGACTCCTGGGTGAATCCCCATATTAGTAATGTCTCTTAATCTTTACATTTAATTCTCAAGTCGTAACTGTGTTTCCAGCCAAATACTTGCTCCGGGAGTTGAAGTTTACCGAGCTGCAACCCTGGCATGGTGGCTTTGTCTTAACCTTTTCTTTCTACTCATCACCCCAAACTCCTAGGCACCTATTCTAGAAAAAAAAAAAAAAATCTTCATTATGAGACAACACAAGAAGGCAGCCTGGCAGCTGGCTTCAGATTTCTTGGCACTGAGAATGATTCCAGCTCCCCCGTCCCAGCTCAGCTGTTATCTGGGCTAATGGAAGCTGGTCCTTCCTCCAAGATGCAAATGGAACAGTCTCGGTCACCATTCTCTAATCTTTCCTGGGGTTGCTCATGTGCCAGGCTCAGAGCTATGCTATATACAGCAGCAGGTTTAATACTGGAAACAACTCTCTAAAGAAGGTCCTGGGCCTCTCCCCACTTCACAGGTGATGAGCTTGAGGCTCAGGTAGGCGATGTAGCCTCTCTGTGATCACACAAGCCGATGTCCTCTTACCCCACAGTGCCGAGACTCCAGGGTCAAGGTCTGACCTGGGAGACACACCCTGCCCTCGGCAAGCTCTTCCTAACTTCAAGAACAAGGAATGAGAGACCAAGTCCAATGCTCAGAACCCAATGCCGGCCCAGCGCGACCCTGTCACTGTGTGGGAGAAGAGATGCTCTGATAGCGAACAAGCACATGGAAAGATGCTCCTCATATCAGATGTCATCAGGGAAATGCAAATTTAAGCAGTAGGGAGATGCCCCACACCCCTAGGAAAATGACTGGATCCAGACACTGACATCCCCAAAGGCTGGTGAGGATGTAGAACAGCAGGAAAGTTTCATTCATTGTTGGTGGGAATGCAAAATGGTACAGCCACTTTGGCGCTTTCTTAGAAATTAAACACACTCTTACTGGCAATCACGATCCGGCAGTCACACTCCCTGGCATTTCCCCAAAGGAGTTGAAAACTTAGGTCCACACAAAAATCTGCGCATGGATATTTTTATCAACTCTATTCATACTTGCCAAAACTTGGAAGCAATCAAGGTGTCTCTTAGAATGTGAATGGCTAAAGAAACTGTGGTCCCTTCAGACAATGGGATATTACTCAATGATAAAATCAAGCCATGAAAAGGCATGGGGGAACCTTAAACGCACAGGACAAAGTAAAGAAGCCAACCCGAAAAGTGTCCATGCTGTGAAATTCCAACTTTGTGACATTCTGGAAAAAGCAAAACTATACAGACTGTAAAGATAAGTGGTTTTCAGAGACTGAGGGGTGGTGGGATGAAGAGGTGAAACATAGAGGATTTCTAGGGCAATGAGAAGACACTGAATGGTGCTATAGTGGTGGATACATATCCTCATACACTTGTCCAAACCCATAGGGTGCACAACACCAAGAGTGAGCCCGAAGATTTGTCAGTGGAGGTTCATTGATTGAAAGGAATATGGCATCTGGTTCAGGATGTGGTTCCTGGGAGAGGCCATGGTACAAAGGGGTCATGGGGAGTCTCTGCACCTTCCATTCCATTTTGCTGTGAACCTAAACTGCTTTTTAAAAAATTGAAGACTATTAAGAGAAACAAAACAATAAGTCACAGGTGTCCTGGACTTAGGAAACACGGACCCCAGTGGCCTGAGAGCAGACAACTGCAAGCAGGGTTGCACCATCTTAACAAGCATAAATGCAAACAAAGCGATGCATCCAGCTCACGGCTGTGGAGGACGCCTCCTACAAAGAAGCAAAGAGAGCTGATCACATCACCAGGAGGAGAAGGGCTCGAAGGTTCCTGGAGGAGGAGAATTTGCAGGGGTGAGGGTGAGGGGCCGGAGGAGGAGGAGGCAAAAGCAGAGCCTGGACCCAGGCCTCTCTCTGGGCTGGCTGGGATTTTGCCTCTGGACTCTATTCTCCTGCTACCCACTCAGCCTCTTTTTCTGAAGATTGTTAACAAATTGGTTTCTTCCACCTCCAGGCAAGCTGTGCTTTGGTGATGAGCCAAGAAAAATATCCACTGAATGCAAACCGGGCTCACAGAACAGGCCCAGCGAAGTGCACAGGAAACACTCTGTCCTCCGCGAGCGAGCTCTGAATGCGGCCTCTCCTCTCTGCTTCCTCTAGGCCCCAGCAGCAGGTTTGCAGGGACCACACCTCCCTGGGCCTGCAGGGAAGGACAGGAGGGCCCTGGGAGCCCACCCCCAACCCCCACCGCCCTCGGCTGGGATGTTCCCAGAGCACACGCAGAGGAAGGTCCTCCAGCCCTGGGAGAAAGCGCAGTCCCCCAGGGGCCATCCCAGAGAAGACAGCCTGCAGACTGGAGGCGTCTGGGGCTGGGGGCCGCAGCAGGGTCAGAGGAAGACACGCTAAGTCCCAGGGCCTGGGCTGAATTCCAGCCTCCACCCCGCCCCCTGCATCCCAGACCTCTTTGCTCCTGCCCAGACCGGGGCGTCAAGGGCAACACAGCCGGGAATTCGACCCGGCTGGCCAGTCCCGAGGCTGGTTGCCATCCAGGCTGGGAAGCGATGGCTTTTCGGCTTTTTACCAGCCGTCCAGTCCAGGGTTAAGGTGATGGGGGCTCCTGGTGCCTTCCTGGCTTTGCACCTCCGGAGCCTTACCCCCAGCATTCGGAAAGGCGCTGGACGGAGCAGCGATCCCCTTTCTTCAAGGGAAGGTTGTTCCCTTTTTTTTTTTTTTAATATATATTTATTTTAATGGGAGGATAATTACAATATTGTCTGACTCTTTGTAAGTACTGGTGTGGGTTGCCATTTCCTTATCCAGAGAATCTTCCCAACCCAGGGATCGAACCTAGGTCTCCCGCACTGTAGACAGACGCTTTACCGTCTGAGCCTCCAGGGAAGTCCATAATTACGATACTGTGATGGCCCCTGCCAGCCACCAGTG
>SJYC01094615.1:0-41374 GCA_006408675.1 Madoqua kirkii
CTGCTCCTGCTCTCCTCGCCCAGGTAGGGGCTCTGGCTCATTCTGACTACACTCCACTCGTGCCTTTCACCCCAAAGTCCATGATCACGGGGGAACCCGCGGCTCCCCATGGGGTATCTGGACGTAGGCTTCAAAGTAATCTTTAATGTGAAAATCTAAGTATTATGCAATATTATCAACGAACTATCTTCTGCTCTTACATGTTTACAGCTTCAAAAGAAATGACCAGTAGCTTTTACTCTGTAAACCCCTGGACTCCCAGAGACAGGGGACGTGTTTTGGCCTTGTCTCCGCAGACCTGTTACATCGTCTATGGACATTAAAGCAAATGTCACACATCTCTTAGGGCCCAGTTCTGTTTTGGGATGAGATTTTTTTTAAAAAAGTAATAAATGTTCACTGTTGTGAACAGGGCATGTGGGGACCCCTACCTATTTCTCATTGAGAGTCCCTTGGACAGCAAGGAGATGCAACCAGTCCATCCTAAAGGAAATCAACTTGAATATTCATTGGAAGGACTGATGCTGAAGCTGAAACTCCAATACTTTGGCCACTTGATGCGAAGAACTGACTTATTGGGAAAGACTCTGATGCTGGGAAAGACTGAAGGCAGGAGGAGAAGGGGATGACAGAGGATGAAATGGTTGGATGGCATCACCGACTCAATGGGCGTGAGTCTCGGCAAACTCCAAGAGATAGTGAAGGACAGGGAAGCCTAGTGTGCTGCGGTCCATGGGGTCTCAGAGTCGGACACTACCGAGCAACTGAGCCACACACACAATGTGACATCATTCACAAGATTACAAGATTGTTCTTCTAACAACTTAGGGGAATTATCTTGTTTCCTATGCACTTCTCAAAATCAACTGCAGCCTTGTTAAAAATAAAAAGTCTCATTCTTTTGCTGTCAGCATTTTCAATGTGTCTTCTGAGGCTGCTATAAACATACTGCCTTTCAACACAATTCATCCCAAGTAATTCCCTTTGGAAAGAATGAAAGGAACAGACAGAAGTAACAAGAGCTTCACTTTTCATTAGAAGCAGATGTGACAACACACAGATATTTTCCAATAATTATTTGCAGTCACTGTACCACATAACATTAAGCGATTGAATTCATTTAGAGATAACCAGAAAGAGGATTTTTCAAATACTGCAGATTTTAAGACTTTACTGAATTACTACTAGTCATAATGATACCACATGGAATTATGTTCTGATAATAGTGCTAAACAAAATAACCTATGTGCCTAGTAAATTTAACATTTTTAATTTGGAAAAACTTGAAGATACACAAAAAAATCCCACCCACCCGCCAACCTACCCCCCTTCCTCCGCACAGAAACTGACAAGATACGATAACCACTCAAAGCCCAACCCAGAATGAAAACCTTTCAATAGCATCATGTTTGCCTCACATTGTCTTCCTTGGTTGTGCTTTTCTGTCTTCATCACCATCAGTTCCTAGATGACCCAAACCAGAACTTCCATCAGTTAGTTCAGTCGCTCAGTCATGTCCGACTCTTTGCGACCCCATGAATCGCAGCACACCAGGCCTCCCTGTTCATCACCATCACTCAGAGTTCACTCAGACTCACGTTCATCAAGTCCGAGACGCCATCCAGCCATCTCATCCTCTGTCGTCCCCTTCTCCTTCTGCCTTCAATCTTTCCCAGCATCAGGGTCTCTTCAAATGAGTCAACTCTTCGCACGAGGTGGCCAAAGTACTGGAGTTTCAGCTTTAGCATCATTCCTTCCAAAGAAATCCCAGGACTCATCTCCTTCAGAATGGACTGGTTGGATCTCCTTGCAGTACAAGGGACTCTCAAGAGTCTTCTCCAACACCACAGTTCAAAAGCATCAATTCTTCGGCACTCAGACTTCACAGTCCAACTCTCACATCCATACATGACCACAGGAAAAACCAGAGCCTTGACTAGACGGACCTTAGTTGGCGAAGTAATGTCTCTGCTTTTGAATATGCTATCTAGGTTGGTCATAACTTTTCTTCCAAGGAGTAAGCGTCTTTTAATTTCATGGCTGCAATCACCATCTGCACTGATTTTGGAGCCCAAAAAATAGTCTGACACTGTTTCCACTGTTTCCTCATCTATTTCCCATGAAGTGATGGGACCAGATGCCATGATCTTCATTTTCTGAATGTTGAGCTTTAAGCCAACTTTTTCACTCTCCTCTTTCAACTTCATCAAGAGGCCCTTTAGCTCCTCTTTACTTTCTGCCATAAGGGTGGTGTCATCTGCATATCTGAGGTTATTGATATTTCTCCTGGCAATCTTGATTCCAGCTTGTGTTTCTTCCAGTCCAGAGTACTTATATGTACTCTGCATATAAGTTAAATAAACAGGGTGACAATATACAGCCTTGACATACTCCTTTTCCTATTTGGAACCAGTCTGTTGTTCCATGTCCAGTTCTAACTGTTGCTTCCTGACCTGCATACAGATTTCTCAAAAGGCAGGTCAGGTGGTCTGGTATTCCCATCTCTTTCAGAATTTTCCACAGTTTATTATGATCCACACAGTCAAAGGCTTTGGTATAGTCAATAAAGCAGAAATAGATGTTTTTCTGGAACTCTCTTGCTTTTTCCATGATCCAGCAGATGTTTGCAATTTGATCTCTGGTTCCTCTGCCTTTTCTAAAACCAGCTTGAACATTAGGAAGTTCACGGTTCACGTACTGCTGAAGCCTGGCTTGGAGAATTTTGAGCATTACTTTACTAGCATGTGAGATGAGTGCAATTGTGCGGTAGTTTGAGCATTCTTTGGCATTGCCTTTCTTTGAGATTGGAATGAAAATGGACCTTTTCCAGTCCTGTGGCCACTGCTGAGTTTTCCAAATTTGCTGGCATATTGAGTGCAGCACTTTCACAGCATCATGCTAAATATTGGTTATACGGTTGACTTTTAAAAAGAATTTGTTGACTTCAGACTGTAAAAGTGAGACACAGTTGCTTTAGAAAGACTTCAACTGATATTTGATCTGTTGACCCAGTGATTAACTGTGAAGCATCAAGCCTCGGATGTGTATCTGTGGTTCAGTTCAGTTTAGTCCCTCAGTATGTCTGACTCTTTGTGATCCCATGGGTTGCAGTACACCAGGCTTCCCTGTCCATCACCACCTCCCGGAACTTGCTCAAACTCATGTCCATTGAGTTGGTGATGCCATCCAACCATCTCATCATATGTCCTCCCCTTTTCCTGCCTTCAATCTTTCCCAGCATCAGGGGGTTGTCCAATGAATCTGTTCTTCCCATCAGGTGGCCAGAGTATTGGAGTTTTAGCTTCAACATCAGTCCATCCACTGAACATTCAAGACTGATTTCCTTTAGGATGGACTGATTGCATCTCCTAGCAGTCCAAGAGACTCTCAGGGGTCTTCTCCAAAACCACAGTTCAAAAGCATCAATTCTTTGGCACTCAGCTTTCTTTACAGTCCAACTGTCACATCCATACATGACCATTGGAAAAACCACAGCTTTGACTAGACAGACCTTTGTAGGCAAACTAGTGTCTCTGCTTTTTAATACACTGTCTAGGATGGTCATAGCTTTTCTTCTAAGGAGCAAGCATCTTTTAATTTCATGGCTGCAATCACCATCTGCAGTGATTTTGGAGCCCAAGAAAAAAAAGTCTGTCCCTGTTTCCATTTTTTCCCCGTCTATTTACCATGGAGTCATAGGACTGAATGCCATGATCTTAGTTTTCTGAATGTTAAGTTTCAGGCCAGGTTTTTTCACTCTCCTCTTTCATCAAGAGGTTTTTCAGTTCCTCTTCGCTTTCTGCCATAAGGATGGTGCCATCTGCATAACAGAGGTTATTGATATTTCTCTCGGCAATCTTGATTCCAGGTTGTGCTTCATCTAGCCTAGCATTTTGCATGATGTACTCTACATATAAGTTAAATAAGCAGTGTGGCAATATACAGCCTTGATGTACTCCTTTCCCAATTTGGAACGAGTCTGTTGTTCCACGTCCGGTTCTAACTGTTGCTTCTTGATCTGCATACAGATTTCTCAGGAGGCAGGTAAGGTGGTTTGGTAGTCCCATCTCTTTAAGAATGTTCCACAGTTTGTTATGATCCCTGCAATCAAAGGCTTTGGTGTAGCCAATAAAGCAGATGTTTCTCTGGAACTCTATTGCTTTTTCTATGATCCAGCGGATGTTGACAATTTGATCTCTGCTTCCTTGGCCTTTCCTGAATCCAGCTTGAACGTCTGAAAGTTCTCGGTTCACATACTATTGAAGCTTTGCTTGGAGAATTTTGAGCATTGCTTTGCTAGCATGTGAGATGAGTGCAATTATGTGGTAGTTTGAGCATTCTTTGGCATTTCCTGTCTTTGGGATTGGAATGAAAACTGACCTTTTCCAGTCCTGGGGCGACTGCTGAGTTTTCCAAATTTGCTGGCATATTCAGGGCAGCACTTTCACAGCATTATCGTTTAGGACTTGAAATAACTGAGCTGGGATTCCATCACCCCCACTAGGTTTGTTTGTAGTGATGCTTCCTAAGGGCCACTTGACTTTGCACTCCAGGATGTCTGATTCCTGGTGAGTAGTCACACCATCATGGTTATCTGGGTCATTAAGGTCTTTTTTGTATAGTTCTCCTGTGTATACTTGCCATCTCTTCTTAATATTTTCTGCTTCTGTTAGGTCCATACCATTTCTATCCTTTATTGTGCCCATCTTTGCATGAAATGTTCCCTTAGTATCTCTAATTTTCTTGAAGAGATCTCTAGTCTTTCCCATTCTATTGTTTTCCTCTATTTCTTTGCACTGATCACTGAGGAAGGCTTTCTTATCTCTCCTTCCTACTCTCTGGAACTCTGTATTCAAATAGGTATATCTTTCCTTTTCTCCTTTCCTTTTCACTTCTTATTCTCAGCTATTTGTAAGTCCTCCTCAGACAACATTTCGCCTTTTTGCAATTCTTTTTCTTGGGGATGGTCTTAATCACTGCCTCCTGTACAATGTCATGAACCTCCATCCTTAGTTCTTCAGGCAGTCTATCTAATCCTTTGAATCTATCTGTCACTTCCACTGTATAATCATAAGGGATTTGATTTAGGTTATATCTGAATGGTCTAGTGGTTTTCCCTATTTTCTTCAATTTAATTCTGAATTTGGCAATAAGTTCATGATCTGAGCTGTAGTCCTCTCCCGGTCTTGTTTTTGCTGACTTTAGAGAGCTTCTCCATCTTTGACTGCAAACAATATAATTAATGTGATTTTGATATTGACCATCTGGTGATTTCCAAGTGTAGAGTCATCTCTTGTGTTGGAAGAGGGTGTTTGCTATGACCAGAGTGTTCTCTTAAGAAAACTGTTAGCCTTTGCTCTGCTTCCTTTTGTACTCCAAGGGCAAACTTGCCTGTTGTTACCCCAGATATCTCTTTAGTTCCTACTTTTGCATTCCAGTTCCCAGTGATGAAAAGGACATAGTTTAGTGTTAGTTCTAGAAGGTCTTGTAGGTCCTCATAGAACCATTCAACTTCAGCTTCTTCAGAATTAGTGGTTGGGGCATAGACTTGGATTACTGTGATATTGAATGCTTTGCCTTGGAAACGAACAGAGATCATTCTGTCATTTTGGAGATTACATCCAAGTACTGCATTTCAGACTTTTGTGGACTGTGAGCACTAGTCCATTTCTTCTAAGGGATTCTTGCCCACAGTAGTACATATAATGATCATCTGAATTAAATTGGCTTCTCTGGTAGCTCAGCTGGTAGAGAATCCACCTGCAATGCAGGAGACCCTGATTTGATCCCTGGGTCAGGAAGTTCCCCTGAGAAAAAACTCAGTTTTCCTTGGAAAACTCCACTCTAGTTTTCTTGGGCTTCCCTGGTGGCTCAGACAGTAAAGAATCCACCTGCAGTGTGGGAGATCTGGGTTCAGTCCCTGGGGTTGGGAAGATCCCCTAGAGAAGGGAATAGCTACCCACTCCAGTCTTCTTGCCTGGAGAATTCCATGGACTGAGGAGGAGCCTGGCAGAATTCCATGGGGTCGCAAAGAGCCGGACACGACTGAGCTCCTTTCAGTTTCACTGTATCTATCGAGTGAGGTTAACAAATGTGCTGGGTATGCCAGGAACTGGGATGGAATCTCAGGACTCACAAGCCCCAACTGAACTTTGTCATCCTGTAGGCCAGTCTGCCCACCAGAAGCCAATGCCAGACACACATGCATGTTAGAGCCAGGCCAGCAGCTAGAAATAAAATGTGTCGGCAAACAAAGCAACACAGTTGACACTGGGAGCCAGCAGATACCAGCGTGGGCACAGGAGTAAGCGTCAGACACTCTTGGGGCCTGGAGCTCCCCGAGAGAAGGGCCCGGGGAGGGTGCTCTGTGTGGAGTTACTTCTGACCTAAAGTCCTTTATTCAACTTCTAGAAACAGATGGGGAAGGGCTGCTAACTGCTGCTAAGTCACTTTAGTCTGCGACCCCAGAGACAGCAGTCCACCAGGCTCCCCCGTCTCTGAGATTCTCCAAGCAAGAACACTGGAGTGGGTTGCTATTTCCTTCTCTAGTACATGAAAGTGAAAGGTGAAAGTGAAGTCGCTCAGTCGTGTCCAACTCTTAGCGACCCCACGGACTGCAGCCTACCAGCCTCTTCCATCCATGGGATTTTCCAGGCAAGAGTACTGGAGTGGGTTGCCACTGCCTTCTCCATGGGGAAGGAATACAGAGGCAAAAAGAAAAAAATAAAAAAGGATAAAGACATTAGCACACATAAAGAAAGGAATAAATTGTTGCCTCGATCCTTTAAAATACACTTTATTTCATTTCACAATATCAAGTTTAGTCTTGTCACATGCCAAATTAGAACAGCAAACCAAAAAACTTCAAACAAGAAAGTTGTTAGTTCTAGCGTAAGGCAGAACTGCTTATGGACATATAGACGCAGTATACAGGGTCGTTTGGGGCTCCCCTGGGGGTGGCTCAGATGGTTAACAAGCCCCCTGCCAATGCAGGAGACCCAGGTCGATCCCTGGGTGGGGAAGATCCTCTGGGGGAGGAAATGACAGCCCACTGCAGTACTCCTGCCTGGAGAACACCATGGACAAAGGAGCCTGGCCGGTTACAGTCAATGTGCAAAGTCTGACACACCTGAGTGAGCACTCAGGCACACACACGCACGCACGCACACACACACTCGCGCACACGGCACTGCACAGAAAGCCCTTTGAGGTTGCTGTTACAACCACCTTCACCGACCTCGGAAGGAGTCTGTGCTGCCAGTCTGAGGGGACAGACATTCCTCAGCCTTTAGGACCAACGTGGGGTCAGTTTGGAAAGATCAGGAGATTTTCTTATGAAAGATGGAGAATCTCCCCTGTTGTAATCTCTATATTCTTTTATCTAGATTTAAAAAGCCACTGTAATCTTTAAATAACTATGATCAGAGTTATCATCACCCATTTTTTTAAAGGCACTTACAAAATCTGAAATACTGCATTACATCTTCATTAAGCAGGAATGCTTTTTTCTGTCAGAAGTATTAGTTAAGTGACTTTTGTGTACTTTATTTGAACTCTGAATCTCTTCATTTGTAGAACCAGGGGTGGGAGGAGGATTTGAAGAACCAGACGTATTTAGTACTGCTACATTCCATGTGCTACACAGAATACTTCAGATGCACTGACTTACTGAGACCTCAGCCAGCCTTTGAGGTAAACACGATTATTATGGTTGTTTAACGGATTTTTAAAACCTGGGTCACAGAAACTTTACATTTAACTTCAGTTCAGTTCAGTCGCTCAGTCATGTCCGACTCTTTGCAACCCCATGAAATCGCAGCACACCAGGCCTCCCTGTCCATCACCAACTCCCGGAGTTCACTCAGACTCACATCCATCGAGTCAGTGATGCCATCCAGCCATCTCATCTTCAGTCGTCCCCTTCTCCTCCTGCCCCCAATACCTCCCAGCATTAGAGTCTTTTCCAATGATCAACTCTTTGCATGAGGCGGCCAGAGTACTGGAGTTTCCGCTTTATCATCAGTCCTTCCAATGAACACCCAGGACTGATCTCCTTCAGAATGGACTGGTTTGATCACCTTGCAGTCCAAGGGACTCTCAAGAGTCTTCTCCAACACCACAGTTCAAAAGCATCAATTCTTCGGCGCTCAGCCTTCTTCACAGTCCAACTCTCACATCCATACATGACCACTGGAAAAATGACATGACTACTTTCACTTGCCCAAGGTCAAATGTCAAGTGGCGAAATTGGGGCCCTAAACCTGGTAGTCCCCCTGCTGCCTGCTCACTCTCGACAGCCAAGTTGGTTCCTTGCCACACGGGACCTGCTATGGGGACCAGATGAGAAATCGTGCCCCTGGATTAGCACACTGCCCCACCAGACAGTAAGCATGTCTTGGGAAGAACCAAAGGAAAATGAGCTTCAAAAATAACATATAATACTCTATCGTTATATCTGTCAATACAACATACCTACATCACATGTATACGAAATATCTATCTCCAAACACAGCCTTTGTCATCACATATATTGCCAGGAGGGGCTTTGCAGGTGGCGCTAGTGGTAAAGAACCCACCTGCCAACGAGGAGACAAAAGAGACACCAGCTTGGTCCCTGGGTCGGGAAGATCCCCTAGAGGAGGGCATGGCAACCCACTCCAGTATCCTTGACTGGAGTATCCCATGGACAGAGGAGCCTGGTGGGTCACAGTCCACAGGATCACACAGTCAGACACAACTAAAGCGACTGAGCATGCATGCACCCATGCATATTGCCAGGTAACTAATTTTTCAGATTTATAGTTTCCCTGTTTTGGCTGAACTAATGAAACATCAATAAACCCAAGAATGTAAGTCAGAATTTATTCTGAACATACTATAAGGAGACTAGACTCTTAGTAAATAAGCATTTTTTTTTAGATATAAAGATTTATGAAAATAAAGTTGCAGAACATGTCTTTCTTACACAGTCACAGATAAAATCATAAATCATCATTAATATGGATGAATAACAGAGCTGTTTCCCCATCATCAGTAAACATTTATTCAGCGTTTTCTGCACAAATCAGATTTTCTTCAATACAGCAGAAGTTATTGAGCTTTCTATTTAGAGTGACTTTGAAAAACAGGCTCCTTCCCATCCCCCTCCCTGCTCAGGATAATAACCAAGAATCTCTGTTTTCATTCCAATCCCAAAGAAAGGCAATGCCAAAAAATGCTCAAACTGCCACACATTTGCACTCATGTCACACACTAGCAAAGTAATGCTCAAAATCCTCCAAGCTAGGCTTCAATAATACATGAACCGATAACTTTCAGATATTCAAGTTGGATTTAGAAAAGGCAGAGGAACCAGAGATCAAATTACCAACATCCGTTGGATCACAGAAAAAGAGAGTTCCTGGAAAACATCTACTTCTGCTTTATTGACTGCGCCAAAGCCTTTGACTGTGTGGATCACTACAAATTGTGGAAAATTCTTCAAGAAATGGGAATACATACCACCTTACCTGCTTCCTGAGAAATCTGTATGCAGGTCAAGAAGCAAGTTAGAACCAGACATGGAACAACAAACTGGTTCCAAATTGGGAAAGGAGTATGTCAAGGCTGTAGTATACTGTCACCCTGTTTATTTAACCTATATGCAGAGTACATCATGCAAAATGCGAGGTTGGATGAAGCACAAGCTGGAATCAAGATTGATGGGAGAAATATCAAATAACCTCAGATATGCAGATGACATCATCTTTATGGCAGAAAGCAAAGAGGAACTGAAGAACTTCTTGATAAAAGTGAAACAAGAGAGTGAAAAAAGCTGGCTTGAAACTCAATATTCAGAAAACTAAGATCATGGCATCTAGTCCCATCACTTCATGGCAAATAGTGGAAACAGTGACAGACTTTATTTTCTTGGGCTCCAAAATCACTGCAGATGGTGACTGCAGCCATGAAATTAAAAGACGCTTGCTCCTTGGAAGAAAAGCTATGACCAACCTAGAGAGCATATTAAGCAGAGACATTATTTTGCCTACAAAGGTCCATCTAGTTAAAGCTGTGGTTTTTCCAATGGTCATGTATGGATGTGGGAGTTGGACCATAAAGAAAGCTGAGCGCTGAAGAATTGATGCTTTTGATTGTGGTGTTGGAAAAGACCCTGAAGAGTCTCTTGGACTGCAAGGAGATGCAGCCAGTCCATCCTAATGAAAATCAGTCCTGAATATTCACTGGAAGGAGTGATGCTGAAACTGAACGTCCAATACGCTGGCCACCTGATGGGAAGAACTGGCTCATTGAAAAATACCTTGATGTTGGGAAAGATTGAAGGCACAAGGAAAAGAGGATGACAAAGGATGAGATGGTTGGATGGCATGACTGATTCAATGGACATGAGTTTGAGCAAGCTCCAGGAGCTGGTGATGGAGAGAGAAGCCTGGCATGCTGCGATCATGGGGTCGCAGAGTTGGACCTGACTGAACTCTCTCTTTGACCTCACGTATAAATAGTCCCAGAATGTTTCCCCAGTTAGTAGAAGTAATGAATTTACTTAATTATCCACAAATTTGAAAAAAACATCAGTGAAATCTTGGGGCTAATGTGATGTTGTAACTACTCTAAACTGACACAGATAAGTGATTGCCAAATGGCACACCAAAACATCTGAATAATAAGTTTTAGATTCAGTCAATGGAGATTTTACCTGTGTAAGGTGTTAGGTTCAGTTATTGTGTTTATAAAGACAGTTATACTAACTTGTAACATAACATTCCAAGTTAGCCAATCTTTAGTTTAAAAGTAGGTGTAACTCATAACAGGGATTGCCCCTCCTTCAAATTCCTACTTATAAGCAAAGTTATATAAGTTATTACACGGTAGTATCTGGAATATGTGCCAAGAAAACCTCTTCCTCAAGCTAACACTTGAAGAACAAATCTTATTAGGATTAGTTTATTTTTATTGTATACATTTGCAATTGACACATGAAATCCCAGGATAGACATTCTCCATTTTCTCAAATGTGAGTCTGCTATACATCTGGCAGTTACTTTGCACCTATGCTTCATGGGCAAAGGTTATACAACATTTCTTAGTTTTAATGGTCAATTTATTCAGATCATTTTACTGATATGGACTTATTCAGTGAAGGTTAAGTATAAACCATATAACATTATGAAAGAAATAATAAAATTTATGTAACCTGGATATTACTTTGAAATCAAAGGTCAGTTTGGTTTTTCCAGGCTATGGTTTTTCCAGTGGTCATGTATGGATCTGGGAGTTGGACTGTGAGGAAAGCTTAGCACCAGAAGAATTGGTGCTTTTGAACTGTAGTGCTGGAGAAGACGCTTGATAGTCTCTTGGACTTCAAGGAGATCCAATCAGTCCACCCTAAAGGAGATCAGTCCTGGGTGTTCATTGGAAGGACTGATGTTGAAGCTGAAACTCCAATACTTTGGCCACCTGATGCGAAGAACTGACTCATATGAAAAGACTCTGATGCTGGGAAAGATTGAAGGAGGGAGGATAAGGAGATAAAAGATGAGATGGTTAGATGGCATCACCAACTAGATGGACATGAGTTTTCCTACTCCAGTATTCTTGCCTGGAGAATCCCAAGGACAGAGGAGCCTGGTGGGCGACAGTCCATGGGGCCAAAAAGAGTCAGACACAACTGAGCTACTAAATTCATTCATAAATCTTATAAAATACATGGATGACCTTATATAACCAAATTAACACACTGTGTCACAATTTTGAAGATTTTAATGTACTTTTAAAAAATTGCTCAATACTACTTCAGAATGCAGGGCCAGCCATGAGGCCTATTTTATGTAAAGAGAGACTACTGGTGAATTTTTGGGTCACAAAATGTTAAATAGCACAGACATCAGAGACAGTGAAAGATTTTATTATCTCTTTTACTTTCATCCAAACACACTCTTTTGTGAAAAAGATAAAAGCATGCACACTGACTGCAGTCTTTTAAAGAAAAAACAAGTACTAAGCCGTAAGTCAACAACAATATAAACAAAACCTTAAATGAGATTATGTGAAATGATTTACTGGTATATAGAGTTCTTAATTTCAGAAAATTCAAGTCATATCAATACATGTTAAAAAGAAGCTTCTAATTTTTGAAATATTTTGATACAAAAAAATTTTTAAACATTTTATAGACCTTTTGTGAGAAGACTATAAGGGTAGTTGTAAGAAACACGCTGTTCAAGTGATCTTGTGCAGCTCATTTGGCTGTCTTCAAATCAGTTATACTCAACATAACTTCAGTGGTTTGCTTCTTAAAATTTAAATTTAGAGCATATCCATGACATTGAAAATCAGTTACACAACTTACATTTATTGTGATCAAATTAGAAACAGCTCCTAACTTTAGGACTGTTGAAAAAGAATATTTAACAAAGACATGGCATTGACAAAACTGGCGCGTTAGCAGGTAAGAGAAAACTGCAGTGTGGCATAAGAACAGAAGCTTTCCCTGCACCTTCGTTTATAATGAGGCCGATGGTATCCTGTTGGGACTATGTTTACACACACATTACACACTCATCTGTGTATATACATACAAGTACTAAACTATGCCCAAACCAGTTCTACTACCCAACTCTTCAGAGGGGTTTCTTGAAATAACTTACTCTGGTTCTGGAAAATCAGATTAAATTTCTCTTATTATTTCTATTTTGTTTATCATGATTTAAGAGGTGTATTTCATCTGAGGCACTGATAAAATTTACAGTAAAAACTCATTACCCGAAAGCAGAAATGGGTATCTTAAGGGACTAATAGGCAATTGAGCTTGAATTGTAACATAAAAGTAGAACAGATCACACTTTAAAAGGTCCTCTTCTTTAGGGTTTGTTGTTTCAGGACTGAAAATTGTGTGACGTGGTTCCTGAAACATCACTCTTCTTTTTGGGTGACGCTGATGAATTACACGGCCCCATTATCACTAATGGGAACTAAACAAATTCACTCTGTCCAGATGGATTAAGTCTGTATTTACTGGCTTGAGGAAGGCGACTTCTTGACGTAAAACAACACAAAATGCCTCTGCCGCGGACAGTGGGCTGGCTCACAAAAGCTTTACCGGTTGAAGCCTGCATCAGTACACAGCACTTCCGGGTGAGGCCTGCGTCACGACACAGCGCTTCCGGTGAGGCCCCATGTCCGCTGTGGGCAGCACCTCTGCTGATGATCTGGAGGGAAGGAACTCGAGTAGAACGGAAACCGACCATGATGACATAAAAACATGATTTTTGGATTAAACATTTCTCTGAACCCAAGAGTAACAGGCAGAAGGCACATGCTAGTAAGTCTAGTCAGGTGTCTGAGAGCTCCCACCACCTTAAATATCTGTGGACTCGGGTCTAACAAAGGTTCACACTGATGATTTCAACATAAAAAATAGCAGGAAATCTTAAGGTTTTCAAGTACTTATGGCACAAATGTCATGAAGTTCTAGGAGCTTAGCCTAAATCTTCAAAAAGCTGAGCAATTTAAAGTTCTGCTACAATGAATCTGGATCACAATTTTAATGTCTCATTTTTTTTACATTATTCTTTCGTATACAGTACAGGGTGTGCAAATGAAGCTGTTTCAGTAAATATTAGAAATACTACTTTGCAAATATCAAGTGAAATTAGCTAACAACACAATACAATAAAAGACCGAGCTAACACAGAGCTTCTCCCACCAACATTCCCCGGCCCTTTCCTTGTGCCCTTCTTGATTCTTAACTACAATTTCTTGCACTGACTTGGAGAAACTAAACAAAAGACAAAATATTTCACAGCTGCAAGACACTAAGTACTTTAGTGATAAGAGTTGGCCCAGTCAAGTCTTAAAAAAATTGAAAATGAATACAGCAGAATATATTGCAAATTAATGTTCATGAATGCCACTATTTGATATAACACAACAAATTACACAATCCTAACAATCTTCTGCAGTTGACATGAGTTCATAGGAAATGCCAAGAATAATATAAACTCTGTTTACCTTTTCCCTTTCCAACAGCTTCTGGACTAAAGTTGCAAAACCGTGTAGTTTGCCCAAGACCAACTGAATATTGGCTTTAGTCAGAAATTGTATTTTATCCAATGTTCAATCAACAAGGCTTTATTTACACTTCTTATTAAATTCAGGAGCAATCGGATGTAACGTGCAGCCACCAACAATAAACAGTGCAGCGCATCCCATCACCTGGAGACAGCTACTCGTTTATGCTTTAATACTAACCCACAAGCAGCCAATCAAGGTTCCATAAATCCAGGTTTTCACATACAGTTTCCTTCCAGCCTCAGTCATAAGCAAACCAGCAGTCAAACCACTTAAGATCAAGAATGATGGTAAGGTTTTCTTGAGACTTAGCTTAGAATTAACACTTTCTCCAGGAAATTTGTTTCTTCTTTCTGGGTCTGGTGAATCATAGAATTCTATAAGCAATCTATGGCCAGAATAAAAAAGAAAATTGCTTTAACTTTCAGATTTAGTCATTTAATATTTTAATTCGACACATATTTATTGGGTGCCTGTTAGAGAAGTTACAAGTCCTTATAAGGAAATACCCAAAGAGTTGTTTTAATTGGAGTTTCTAGACATTAAAAAGTCATTTTAATGGTGCATCCTATAATTCATGGATCCACTTTTTTCAAGAAGAGGGAAAAAAGTATCAATATTTAAAACCCACCTTTAAAAAAGCAGAAAAAATATCCACTGATAGCAAAACAAACAGTAAACAAATAATATATCCTGAAGTTTTCATCCAAGAAAATTCAATGCCTAAATATCATCTCTAAGCCTAAGAATTCAATTTTTATCTTCCTAAAAACAAAATTCTAAAACTTCTCCTTTTAGGAATTTGTGTAAATCACAGGGAGCCTCACACGTTCCCCCCAACCCCAAGAGGCCCCCACCTGGTACTCAGAGTAACACTCAGCATTTGCTCCAAAGTTATGTTATTAGCAGGAGAGACAGCAGGTCAACCCCAGAAACTGTTTAGGCTCCAAAACACTAACAGCAAAATGACACTTTGGTCATTTTTCCAACAAATGCCCTGGGGTCAGTTCCACATACATGTGAGGCACCATCCTCCACCCACAGCCAGATTCTCCATGCCCCACTGGCCCTCAGGCCACACATCCTCCCCCAGGCCTGGAGCATCACAATGCTAAGCTTTCCGTGTGTCTCTTTTTGCAAAAAAACTTTACATCTTACACAAATTATTGAAATGTGGTAAATAATGATGGACAGCCCCTATAACAAGATCTTTCGCAATGACTTGTAACTGTCAAGATTAAAACATGAATAGATATAACATGGAATGAGATTTGAGTTTGTAAAAAGCATTCTTAAGACAATAATCTGTTTACACTTATTTCACACTGTTTACTATAGTGACCAAGTTGAGCCAACGTATTTGAAGGGAGAGAACTGTCATTACTCACTTATCTTTTATTTCAAAACGCTCGTGAAGCCATCTTTTCATGGATACTTGTTCTTCTGGGATATTTTTTTTGTCATACGATCAATGTGAATATGAATTTTTGGACATTCTTTGCAGAGAAATTCTAACAAGAAGCAGAAATATTTCATTTTTATTAGTTTAGAATTGTTATATAAAATACCAATGAAAATGAGATTTTAAAAAGTTTTAAAACAAAGTTCAAAGTCTTTCTTTAGCAAAGACAAAAAAATAAAGATTACAAACTGGTGGCCTGGGGTTTCAGGCTGAAGCAGTATAATTTCCAAGTCTCCCATAGTTCCCTAGGTCATGAGTTAAATCAACCAGATGGTACTTCTAATACAACAACTGTTACAAGTTGTACAGGCAGGCCAGGTCAGGAGACTAGCCTCTACCAGAAGTATGCACTCACCCTCTAAAGGGATCCCCGTATGCCAACCACCCTCAGCCCCACCAGTCGCCTTCATGGGGCCAAGTGCTTGTCAGAGGTCACTGGGACCGGATGGATGTGCCTGGAAAAGCACTGGGCACATGGAGCCGCCCTACCCCTCCGAACCCAGCACTGACCCGTGGCTCTGCCATGGTCCCATAGGCCTCCGCCCACCCCCAATTCCCTGAGTTGCCAGTGGTGTCTACTCACTGGTGCGCCTTCCTTCCCTGATCCTTGCCATATTTTAACATATTCCAGTTGCTCTGGGAACCAAATTTCTTTTTGTGGAATAGCTCTGGGCCTTTCAATAGCTAGTTCCTAAAAAATGCTAACCTAAAAATTAGCAAACAGTCTTTTTTTTTCAACCCAGGTTGCACAAGGGATGAGGTCAGGATTTACTCCAAGATAAGAAAGAACTTTGAGCTCGGAAATTTCCTTTTTCGGATGTGACTTTCTGTGAAGACATGACCATGCTAGCATATTTAAATTCCTGGAGAAGAAGGAAATACTGCTAAGAGATTTAAGAGACAACAATGTTCCCTGGGTGGGCATGCAACTAGGGCGACAAGACTGTTTATCTCAAGTTGGGATGTGCTCACAGGTGTGTTCAGGAAACAGTGGCTGGTGTGTTGTGAAGCTGGAGGAAGACGGAAGCTGATCCTTAAAGGCTCCACCTCTGGACCCTGCACTCAGCCCTTCTTGTGAATTCTCTCTGCAACTGTTTTCCTCCATTTCTGGTGTCAAGCCTCAGTAATGATTTTAAGTCATCAAAAATTATCTCATTGTTTATATACTCATAGAAGTGAACTAGCTTTGATGATAAAGGTGCAAAACACTGCAAAACACTGCCACAGGACGATTGCACTCTTATAATATTTTTCTCTTTCTTTTCCTCAAGTTCCGTTTTCTTGAAATCAAAGACCAGCGTAGGAAGTGCTTTCAGGATCAGAACTGCGCACGGGTGAAGAGCACAGACGGTGAGTCAGGCGGCCTGGGCTCTGACCCCTCACCAGCCTGGGCAGAGCTCAGCGTGCAGCCTCTCTGCACACCTTTCCACGCGTGTCAGTCCACAAGACGTGACGGTAGCAGACCCGGCCCAGGAAGCTGTCATGAGGGGGATGGGGGAGGACAGGACTCAGCACACACATGTGTGGCGTGTCAGTCACTGGAATTTGCTGGCTGCAAATTCCAATGGTGAGGTGGCTCCTCACCTCACCCTATTTCTATTTCTGATACGTAAAAATGCAGGAGCTTGCATCCTTTCCTGCTTTCACTTAATCATCTACAGTTGCCCCTAACATTTCCTGTCCCTTAATTAAGTGGGTATCCGGTTGACACTGCATTTACCCTGGATGTCCCCCGAGTCCCGGGGCACAGATGTACAGAATCTGCAAGGACTCGAAACCAGCTGCACTTCTGGGGTCAGAAACGAATGCATGTGAACTCAAATGAATGTATGTGTTTTTCTTCTGGGGTCAGAAACGAATGCATGTGAACTCAAGTGTTTGGAACGTGTCACCCATCCTTAAAGACACCAGTGTGAGAAAGGACCCTGAAGGTCCCCTGGATGCTTTTGGCTTCTTCTCACCTAGAAGGTACATGTGAAAGTCGCTCAGTCATGTCTGACTCTTTGACCCTGTGGACCGTAGCCTGCCAGGCTCCTCTGTCCATGAATTCTCCAGGCAAGTATTTTGGAGTGGGTTGCCACTCCCTTCTCCAGGGGATCTTCCCAACCCAGGGATTGAATCCAGGTCTCCCACATTGCAGGCAGATTCTGAACCATCTGAGCCACCAGGAAAACCTAAGAATGTACATGGTGCTTTGGTATTTACAACACACGTTTGTGCATGTCACTTCACTTGACCTTCATGCACCTCTGCAGGCCAGGACTATCATTCCTTTGTGGGGGTGAAGGAAGCAAGGCCCAGCATCGTCAGCAGTGGAGTCAAGCCAAGTCTCTGTGGTCAGGAATACAGATACAGACCATACAAGCTCAGATCTGCGTCAGCGACATCCAGGAGGTACTCCCACCAGAGACAAGAAATGAGTGATGGAAATACTTTCTTCAGTACTTCATAAGCTCCTATGTCTACTTTAGTAAAAACTATTTTAGTTGGGGCACATTTCACAGGGCATGAGCAAAAATTATCCCATAATATTTAGGGAATGTAGGGAAAATTATTCTAATTAAGGTGTGATTTTTTTCTGACTACAGCTTTCCCAGCAAGTCCCTAGAGTATACTGTATTCCAGGGTCGCACAGGAAGTCTTCCAAGGCTCTAAACAGGTCACAAGGCCGAGTCTCCAGAGCAACCGAGTTGCTGCTCTGTGCCTGTGGAACCGGGCAAGAGGGGCGGGGCGCAACCCAGGGGCCCAGGGAGCCTGCCTCCTGCTCTGCGAACTGCCTGGCTCATAACCTGCCTCCGTCCCTCTGGGTAAAAGCAAGAGCAGAACAATACAACCTGAACCCAACAAAAAACGGAGTAGGTAAACGGTTATGCGTGCATACCGATGAACACTATATAAACTTTAAAAAAATCATGTTAAGGGTATATAATGACATGTAAAGATGTTCATGACATTCTTAAGCCAAAAAAAAAAAAAAAGACTCAAGTGTTTGGAACGTGTCACCCATCCTTAAAGACACCAGTGTGAGAAAGGACCCTGAAGGTCCCCTGGATGCTTTTGGCTTCTTCTCACCTAGAAGGTACATGTGAAAGTCGCTCAGTCATGTCTGACTCTTTGACCCTGTGGACCGTAGCCTGCCAGGCTCCTCTGTCCATGGAATTCTCCAGGCAAGTATTTTGGAGTGGGTTGCCACTCCCTTCTCCAGGGGATCTTCCCAACCCAGGGATTGAATCCAGGTCTCCCACATTGCAGGCAGATTCTGAACCATCTGAGCCACCAGGAAAACCTAAGAATGTACATGGTGCTTTGGTATTTACAACACACGTTTGTGCATGTCACTTCACTTGACCTCATGCACCTCTGCAGGCCAGGACTATCACTCCTTTGTGGGGGTGAAGGAAGCAAGGCCCAGCATCGTCAGCAGTGGAGTCAAGCCAAGTCTCTGTGGTCAGGAATACAGATACAGACCATACAAGCTCAGATCTGCGTCAGCGACATCCAGGAGGTACTCCCACCAGAGACAAGAAATGAGTGATGGAAATACTTTCTTCAGTACTTCATAAGCTCCTATGTCTACTTTAGTAAAAACTATTTTAGTTGGGGCACATTTCACAGGGCATGAGCAAAAATTATCCCATAATATTTAGGGAATGTAGGGAAAATTATTCTAATTAAGGTGTGATTTTTTTCTGACTACAGCTTTCCCAGCAAGTCCCTAGAGTATACTGTATTCCAGGGTCGCACAGGAAGTCTTCCAAGGCTCTAGACAGGTCACAAGGCCGAGTCTCCAGAGCAACCGAGTTGCTGCTCTGTGCCTGTGGAACCGGGCAAGAGGGGCGGGGCGCAACCCAGGGGCCCAGGGAGCCTGCCTCCTGCTCTGCGAACTGCCTGGCTCATAACCTGCCTCCGTCCCTCTGGGTAAAAGCAAGAGCAGAACAATACAACCTGAACCCAACAAAAAACGGAGTAGGTAAACGGTTATGCGTGCATACCGATGAACACTATATAAACTTTAAAAAAATCATGTTAAGGGTATATAATGACATGTAAAGATGTTCATGACATTCTTAAGCCAAAAAAAAAAAAAAAGAACCCCCCCACACATACATAGATATATACATGTCTACGTAAATACATACAGGCAGATATATACACCACATATAGACATTACAAAAGACTTAGAGAAAAATATCTGAGGTGTATCTGGGGTTGTATCTGAGCAGGTTGAGTTTGTAGAGTTTTTTTCCTTCTTCTGAGTTACCTGTAATTTTCCTCTTCAAGTATGTCTTATTTTCATATAAGAAAATATTAAGAGAAAACAGTTACCTGAGAATATCAATTGTTGTGCTTTAGCTCACAATTTCTTCCAGTGAACACTCATTTTAGAAACAGGAGTTATAAATCAATCACACTCAAGTGGCCCTGTCTCACCTCTGCCCAATGGACTCTGTTCACAGAAGCACTTGGATACTGTTGGAAAAAGCAGGCAAGCACAGGAGGACGCCTGGATGGGCCCTGAGCGGAACGGACCATGAAATAGGAAGGACACAGCTCACTGCCTGCAGCCTCCCCCTCTGCTGCCAGACGAGGGTCACCAGGAGGGTCCCCGCAGGGTCATCCCCATGGGGTCATGGGCATACAGCCCCGTCCCCGCTCAGGACAGCCTGTGAGCAGCCAGGCTGAGGCACCCCAGGGAACTCAGATGGAAGCAATTCTCCTGTAGGGCTGGGAGCCACACTGGCCTATGGCACATCGATGAACCATCTGGCAACTTTATGTAAAAAATTGCTGCACTCCTACCAACAAAGGGCAAAAGTCCCTGGGACACTTTACTCACCCACAGGCATGGGATCTAACCTGTTATTTGGGGTTTCTGCCAGATTGATAGCAAAAAATGGTTTTTGACTTTTTCTTATTATGAACATTTTTTTCTGTGAACTGGCTGCTCTTACACTTTACTCATTTTTCTACTGAGTGACCGATCATATCAGTTTATAGGTACATTTTGTACATTAAGGAAATTAGCTTTTCCCCCCTGCAGTCCCCTTGTCTTCAGTCTTCTGGTTTTACTCTCATGTGCTTTTGCTTGAAGAAATATTTATTCTTAATTGACTGAAATGAAATAATTTTGTTGTATGTGGCTTCTGAATGTAAGAGAAAAACCAACCTTTTCAAAACTAGAGGCCCTGTGTCCAGACAACCCAAAGCCAGCTAAGGTGCTGAACAAGCGGAGCAGCGGGAGGAAGGGCCAGGCCTGGGAAACCCAGCCCTAAGACGTGTGCCCCCCAAAGGCACTTCTGGCCTAACTGTGAGGAGACAGAGTCACCAACACCAAGCACTGCCTTCTATACACGCTGTGCCCTGGGAGTGCAAAAGCTCTGTGAGCTACGAAGGGAGCCTTTGTCAGGGACAAGGTCACAGCTCAGATGAGGGCGAGGGCAGGAAGGCGGCCCAGCCTACACACCTCTCCCTATCTCAGAAGCCACTGCAGGTGGAGCAGGAGGGTCTCCGTGACGGGCAGGAAACCAGTAGCCCCAAGAGCCCCGAGCAAGTGGCAACGACATGAAGGAGCTTGGGGCTGGGCACCAAGGCCCTGGCCAGCAGGGCCCTGGGGATCCTGGGGATGCTGCCCACCTCACGGGTCCTTACCATGGGACCTGGACTCAATAAAAGCAGCCTTCTAAAAAGGTTATTATGGGAATTACATCTGGTTTCCATAAACAAAAAAACATGTTCAGCCTTGTTTTCTAAAGAATGCTTGATAAACTCATGGCAATACTGTTGAATAACTACATTGTATGTCCGTCTTCAAATGTAAAACTCGGTCAAGGACCCTTTCAATGGTTCAAAAAGAGTAAAAAGTATTATATGTTGCCTTTTGTTTGTAAATTAAATTTGTACCTACAATAGACAGGCGATGAAGACAAGGGGTACCGGTAGAGGGGAGGGCAGGTGGACAGGGTCTGGTAGAGACAAGCCCGCACACTTCGCTGCAGCTCCCACTTGGCTCTGCGGTGACAGTGACGCAGGAGAGCGGTCAGTCTGCAGATGGGGCCCCTCCGGCGCTCTTCCTCCACTGCTGGCCGCTTCCCACCATTCAGCCGCACTCTTCTCACCCCCCTGGCTTCTTTCCCCTCTTTCCTCTAGGGGTCACTCTCCCTTCTGAACATTTGCCTTCAAGAGATCCTGCTGAGATGCGCTAGACAAACCGGTTCCACATTCAGCAACTGCAGAGGGGAAATACTAGGCCAATATACCTTCAAGAGTGGATGGAAAACTCCACATGCTTCCTGCTGCCCAGCCCCACATCCAGAGGCCTCCAACAGTCAAGAGCGAGCTTATATTGAACTAAAACATGCTGCCCACTTAAAATCCTGGCCCACAGGTCCTTAATACTTGAGCCCATGGTTGAAAAAAGAAAAAGTCACGCATGACGGTCCTTCTTCTTGTCTGTGATACCAGAGTTCATAAATGTTGCATGAAAAACACACATAAAGAGAATATTGACCGAGGGCACAACTCAAGTGTTGCTAGCTTAGCATTTTCCCTGGTCTCTCCTTCCTTTGCTTTATGGAGCTTTTCCATTTCTGTGTGTGAACCTTGGGCAGAAAGAGGCCACGTTAACGATACTGGGCAAATCCAAAGGACTAATGGGACAGCCAAGCAGAGCTAATGAAATTACTGCCGTTACAGATTAATAAAAAACACATCAAGGGTACATGTTTTGAAAATATATCAATGTAACATAATAGAACACACTTACCCTTTAAAAAAATATATCCCACATTCATAAACATATATGACTTACTGGAAAAACTTACCAGCCATGGATGGTGCTTCCTTCCGCTGCCCTTTATCATCCACAGACCCTTCAAAAGCCACTGTAACATCATAAACGGCATCCAAATAATCCTTCATAGAATCAAAAGCAACGTGAGTTGCCTTTATTCTTGGTGTCAGCACATGTTTTAATACTGGAAGGCCTAGAAGAGAAGTTGAGTCAGCATGGCTATGTATTAATTACAAAACCCCTTGGCAACAGACTGTAACTTCTAAACTGTTTTTATAGGAAAGTTTTGACCGCACTTTCATGTGCCTTTCTCATTCAAACCAACATTCATTTAATGCACTTACCACACACCGACATGTACAGGACTGTGCAGGAGGCTGCTGGAAAACCTGCCCTCAAAAAGCTTAGGCCTCTCAGAAATCCTCCAATCTGGAAAACTCAGACAAGAGCCAACATACCAAAAATAAAGGTGGTAGCACCTTGCCCAAGGTCACTCAAGATTCAGGAGTAAAATCCCTAATTCCTGACTCCAAGTCCACGATTCTTTTAGTTCTATGTCGACTCAAATAGAGATGAAGTGCAACTACCCAAACAACCCCCACTGTGGACAACATTTGAACTGAGAGCTGCTGTGACCCATATAAAGTGTGAAATATTGACTCGACACTTTTAGGGTCACTGAAGAATCCAGTTTCTCAGTACTTTAAAAAAAATCTGAAATCTAATTCACAGACCATGAAATTCACCACTGTAAAGTGTACAACTCCGTTGATTTTAGTTTATTCAAAGGACTATAGAACCATCACCACTATCAAACTCAAACACCAAACCGTTTTCATTACTCCAAAGACCTTTCACCCTGGCAGATGCGGCCAGGAAGATACCCTCTTCCTCCACTTCACTCCCCATTACCACAAAGCCACTTTCAGTCTCTATGAATTTCCCAATTATGGACAAATCATATAAACGAGATCAAAGCATGTGGACTGTTATGTCTGGCATGTACATCAGCACTTTATTACTTGTTATGGCTGAATAATGCTCTATTGCATGGATACACCAGACTGTGTTAATCCACTGACATACGTCTGGGTTGTTTTCATCCTTTGGCTATGGACACTCATATAAACTGCATATGAATAATGCGCACAAGTCTTGGTGTGAAAGTACAATTATTCACACACACACATGCACTTTTAAAAGCTTCTTTAAGTGGGAAAATACTACCATTTATATAGACTAATTCAACATGTTCATTAGTGCTCCCATGAGTGTTAAGAATTTGCTCCTTTCTCTTCCTATTTCCTAGGAGTTGGTGAATGACAGGGAAGGCTGGGGTGCTGCAGTCCAGGGCAACTCGAAGAGTCGGACACAATTGAGCAACTGAACTGAACTTCCTATTTCCTACTCCCCACTCCCTACCGCCGCCCTGCTTCCTGGTTTAGAATATTGATTGACAATTTAACAGAAAAGTGTAGCTCTCTGAAAAAGTAACATGAAAACAAACCATTAAAAAAAAAAAAACTCAATTTGGGTTTTCTACTGCTTCTCTCCAGGGAAAATTAGCCGCATAAGAAAGAACAGCTATAGCATGTTGGGATCTTCCTGCAGAAGAATTTTTAAAATGCAGAGTGGTGTGGGAAAGAAAAAGATTCCCACAACCACATATCTGACTTGAGTCCCTGGGGCAGAAACAGTTTAATTTATTCACAAACTTATAACAAAAACCTGAACAGTATACCAGGCTGGGAAACATTTGTCAATTAAATTAGTTAATACTTCCTTCTCTGCTCTTGGAATTCACCCAACTTTATGAAGTCCACAGTTCCACAATATCACCCTGTGGCAATTAATTATTAGAATCTAAGTAAGTCAGTAAGAAGGTAAGAAGACAGAAAAGTAATACTCCCCTAAAAATGAGTTGTAACAAAGGTTTGGGAAAACCAACTGGCAGATGAATAAGAAACACACATCACTGATAGGTGAAGGAAGTGAAAGCAGACTGTTCTCACTGTGGAGGTGTGGGGCCGCTCCACTATCCCCAAACCTTGGGTCATTATAAAACTAATTTCATAATAACACTGCAGAGACCAATTGGAATTTCAGTACAGAGTCAAACAATAGGCATTCATAATTACTACTTGAGCTTGAGCCCACGACACTGCCCCTAGGGAACTCAGAAAACCCCTGAGCCTGGAACAGGAAAATGTTAGCTAATTAAATTAATTCTTCCTGGTCAACATCTAATCTCTGTTTTAGTATCTGCTTTGTCTTGCTTCCACCTCCAGACCTCCAGACTCTTAGCGGGCACTAACAATACTCTAGCTTACCCCTGACCAAACTTCTCCTTGAGGGCCAACAGGGTAATGCTTCATATAACTGAAATTTTGTTGTTAAATGAATGATACCACTGAATGGAAAATTTTTACTGTTCCAAGTAGGAAATTTTACAATATATATGTATGCATATATATTGCTATATATATACATACAGATATACACAGTGCTTCCCAGGCTGAGCGGTAAGTAATCTTCCTGCCAAGTAGGAGACATAAGTTCGATCCCTGGGTTGGGAAGATCCCTTGGAGAAGGAAACTGCTACCCACTCCAGCCTGGGAAATCCCATGGACAGAGGAGCCTGGCGGGCTAAATTCCACACGGTTGCAAAGAGTTGGACATGACTGAGTAACTGAGCGCGCACACCCGCATTCTAAGGACTTGCACTTAATTTGCGGGAGTCAAGTGGGATGATGATGGTGTGTGGTGTAGTCACTAGGTCATATTGCCATTTCTTTCCCCAGAGATCTTCCTGACCCAGGGATTGAACCTGCATCTCCTACACTGGCAGATGGATTCTTTATCACTGTGCCAACTGGGAAGCCCAACATAAAAACATTACTCACACTTAAAAATTTTTTCACTTACTCATACCAACTGGTAACAGCTTGAGGAAAAAGGGCATGCTGGAGAGAGGCCGAGATAGAGGACTGTAGGGCAGAAGGTGGGGGAAAGCCCAATGGACAGATGACCAAAGGTGAACTAATTTATTTGGAAATATGAATAAGTCTTTTTTAAAGGAATGACTAACAGTTTCAAGTAAAAAGAAAATTTAGAGATCATTAATCTAACAATCTATGCAGTAGACAGTAACACTGGGTCATCTATAGAGATATAGATGTGAACCTAGAGTCTTCATTGTCATATAGAGTGAAGTACGTCAGAAAGGGAAAAACAAATATCGTATATTAATGCATATACATGGATTCTAGGAAAATGGTTCAGATGAACCTATGTGCAAGGGAGAAATGGAGAGATGCAGAGGTAGAGAAGGAACTTGCTGACACAGAGGGGGAAGCAGAGGGCGGGAGGAGTTGAGAGAGAAGCACTGACATACACACATTACCATGTGCAAAACAGATAGCTGGCGGGAATCTGCTCAAGGCACACGGAGCTTGGCTCAGGGCTCTGCGAGGACCTAGACAAGTGGGCTGAGGGCTCCAGGGAGGCTCAGGAGGAAGGGGGTGGATGGTTCACATTGTTACACAGCAGAAACTAATGCAACTTTGCGAAGCAATTATAATCCAATAAAATATAAGAATTCATGACACTCTAATGCAGCTAGCTAAGCCAAGTCACTTCAGTCGTGTCCAACTCTGTGCGACCCCATAGACAGCAGCCCACCAGGTTCCCCCCTCCCTGGGATTCTCCAGGCAAGAACACTGGAATGGGTTGCCATTTCCTTCTCCAATGCACAAAAGTGAAAAGTGAAAGGGAAGTCGCTCAGTCAAGTCCAACTCTTCACGACCCCATGGACTGCAGTCCACCAGGCTCCTCCGTCCATGGGATTTTCCAAGCAAGAGTATTGGAGTGAGGTGCCATTGCCTTCTCCACTCTAATGCAGACATACCTTAAATAACAACTCTAATTATAAATAAATGTATTTTGTGACTAATTTATTTTTGAAGGAAAATACTTCTAGGAAAGAGTGATAGCTAGGGCCTTGAAATATTTAGGCTTTATTAGACAGACAGACACACCCACACCCACCACTCCCACCTCTTAGCCAGCCATCACCACATCAACGGTATGTGGTGTGGTGTAAGGACCTCAACATGCAAACAAGTGTCAAATGTTAAAAATCTAAATTAAAAAAGGTTGGTTTTGCTTTTTAAATTTGTTTACTAAGTCAAATGAAGGTGTACTTTAGGAGCAAAATTAATGTTTTGAAGCACAACATACAACAAACTAACAAGAAGTGCTATTAAGTTTCAATTTTCCGGCAGAAAAATTAGCTTAACAGCTGGAAAAACGAGTTCGTTTGTTTTTATTTTCAAGCAATCTCATTTAGTTGTGAGCGAAGAGGAAAGAAAACAGGAAACACTCTAGCTATACTGTTCACAAATCAACTTCCTTTGTGTGCGGTGGAAAACAATTATCATTAGAGTTATAAGAAAATATAATGAATAGCGCGTTTTCCCACTTACAGGATTTAAAGAATAGTCAGCAGTTAAAAATTGTTATCCATGAGAAAAACTATCCATTTTTCTGAGAAAGATCTGTAATTCACAGAAAAATGACAGACCAGTAATGGTCAGTTACTGGTGACTACGGTATTATTAGATTTAAAAAGCTATAGTATATATCATTATTATGCTATTTTAAGAATTACTTACAAGTACTTGCTTTAGCATTATAAAATTAGTTTGGACTTTTAAACCTAAGTAACTTTTAGTAGTTATATACAAGCTACTAAATTTATAACATAAATAGTAACACGTTTGTGGTTTTAAGTCACTACAGTTTGGGATAATGTGTTATACATCAGTGAATAACAAACACAGTCATGTTTTCTCTCTCCTATTAAATCATAAACTCCTGAAAGACATTATACAGCTACTTGTACCACCTTAGCAGACTGTGTTACATATTTAGAAATCAAAAATGAAATCAGCAGTCTATGAGGACTTAAAGCACTCTAGGTTAACTTCTCCCAAGTTCAACTCAAATCAACTCATTAAAAACACATGTTCCAAGACGTAGTTGGTTCCTTAATCACAACAAAATGCACCAGATTTTACAAGACACATGAAAAGTAACAATAAAAAAATTCCCAAATATTAACTTTATTATTTCTCTTTCATCTCATCTAACATAAAATTCTAATTCCCAAACAGAATTAAAGTGGATATGAGATGACACATAAGAGTTTCTGAAAATTTATATAGTTTATTAGCCTTCATAACTCAAGACTTTATGAAGAGTCTCAAACAAATTCACCTATAAACTCTTTTACACTTCAAAGAGTAAAATATATATTTTGTTACAGTCAGAGCTCGGCAATGTAGAATCATTAGAGAAGGAATAATTTAGGAGAGCTGCAATATTCTGAAATCCTAAGAATTTACTCCATAAAAACCCCAAATTTTGGGTAACAATTCTAGGTCATTGTTCTCTTTCTTATATAAATTTAGTAAACAGCTCCTTAAACAAAATAAGACATTTTTACAATAGAACTTTTCTGAGACTAATACATACGAACGTGAAAAACTCTCCAAGGAAAGGATATGCATGCAACATTCTCTAAACACATTTGGACAAGGAACCCTTTCCCGCCATCCCCTGCAAACTCTGTAGGCTCAGTTACTACATGCTTTTAGAACAAGGGAATTAAGACGGTGACTTCTTAATAAAACACAATGAACCACTTAAGAAGACTACTGCTCAGTGCCTTTAACTCTGTAGTGAAGTCCAGACCACGCCCAGATGGAACTCAGTCTTCTGTGATGGCTGGACTCACACAGCTCTTCTTCACTCATCCTGGGCTTGAAGACATCAAACTTTTTACTCATAACTCCATGTCTTTATTATTATTGTTTTTTACACCTAGAATCTCTTCCTCTCACCACGTGTCGGTCCTAATTCTACCCTTCCGATGGACATCCTCTGTCAGCTGGTTCTCTTTTCCTTCAACTCCCACAGACTGCTGTCTGTGCTTCTCCCATCTCATCTCTTTATACATCACAAACATGCGTCCTCACCACTATCTGTATAAGGACTCCTCTGCTTTATAAAATAAGCATTTCTTAAAGGAATTAATCTTTCTATTTTATCCCTTAGGATCAGCTATAGCTTTTTGCCATTAGTAATAGATTCACCTGTGGCAAATCTCCACATTCTAAGTTAGAAGTAATGACTTAGTAAATATATGTATATGTAATATACATATACATATATCAGACTTTCTATAAACATTATGTCACTGAACCTCACCAAAGCCCTATGAAGATAATTCCTGATACAAATAAGAAAACAGATCAAAAAATCAAGCAATTTGTCTAAGGTTATATGAATAATATATGCCTGAGAATGCGGCCCAAAGCTAATAATGTTCATCTAAGACTAAACACTGGTTCAAGAAGGATACTTGATATACTCCATAAAGAAAAGCCGAGCGAACCCTGCAGAGAGCGGCCCAGCTGACAGGGTGTGTGCGTGGGAAGAGAAGCAGTGCATTTGACACAGCCAGTGTGGGTCATGCCTTTGGGCCAGGCAAGTCAAACTCTACTGGGCAGCTGCACAGGAAAGTCCACAGTTGGGCAGAGACGTGTGGGTGACAGACAGTGTTTTGTGAGGCATCAGCAGTCAAATAAATGGTGGTGACAGCTATGGATTTAGAGGAAGGCCACCGTGAAAAACACAGAAAGCGAAAAAATGAAAAAGACCCGAGTCAGACATGGGAAACAGCACAGGAAACAGGAAAGGATGAAGCAGCAGAGGAGGACAGAGAGGAGATTAGTGGGAAGTGCCAGAAAGGCGGGAGGAAAGGAGACCAGCGTGACAGAAATCTCGGGAGAGAACTTCAGTAAGCACCAAGGACTCTACCTCCAAGCATGATCGATTAACCAAAATTAACTAGAAGCAAACACTCTCTTTCTCTGACGCACCAGCCCATTTCAACTGCTCACTGTATAGGGGTCAGAGCAGAGACACACAGCAGATCCTCAGAAGCACTGCAGAGGCCCCGGCCAGGGCTGCAACAACAAGCCCGCTCAGACAGACCGCACATGATCCAGTCAGCCTCCCAGACACCTCTGAGAGCACAGCCCACCCGGCGACACTGTACACCGACCAGTGTATCAGCTATCCAGGTCCCTAAAAGATGGATGCTAAGAATATCCTCGTTATTGGGGACATCAGTAGCTTTAAGTACTGTAGACTAACTGTGTAATATTTTCCACTAGGAGCTTCACATATCTTTAATCCTTACACAGATTTAGGTATACCCAACATTCAGAAAACTAAGATCATGGCTTCTGGTCCCATCACTTCAGGGTAAATAGATGGGGAAACAGTGGCAACAGTGTCAGACTTTACTTTGGGGGATCCAAAATCACTGCAGATGGTGACTGCAGCCATGAAATTAAAAGATGCTTACTCCTTGGAAGTAAAGTTATGGCCAACCTAGATAGCATATTCAAAAGCAGAGACATTACTTTGCCAACAAAGGTCCATCTAGTCAAGCCTATGGCTTTTCCTGTGGTCATGTATGGATGTGAGAGTTGGACTGTGAAAAAGGCTGAGCACCGAAGAATTGATGCTTTTGAACTGTGGTGTTGGAGAAGACTCTTGAGAGTCCCTTGGACTGCAAGGAGATCCAACCAGTCCATTCTAAAGGAAATCAGCCCTGGATCTGTTTGGAAGGAGTGATGCTAAAGCTGAATCTCCAATACTTTGGCCACCTCATGCGAAGAGTTGACTCATTGGAAAAAACTGGGATGCTGGGAGGGATTGGGGGCAGGAGGAGAAGGGGACGACAGAGATGAGATGGCTGGATGGCATCACTGACTCGATGAACATGAGTTTGGATGAACTCCAGGAGCTGGTGATGGACAGGGAGGCCTGGCGTGCTGCAGTTCATGGGGTCGCAAGGAGTCGGATACGACTGAGTGACTGAACTGAACTGATGGGAACAAGCATACCACCCCCTCACCCCAGTATCCCCATCCACTCCCTGGATACCAAAATCTCCAGATGCTCAAGGCCCTTATGTAAATATGGCCGAGTGCTTGCATATAACCTATACACAACCTCCATATGCTTTAAATCAACTCTAGACCACTTATAATAACTGATACAACGCAAACGCTATGTAGATAGTTGCCAGCATGGCAATTTCAAATTTTGCTTTTTGGAACTTTCTGAAAAAAATTTTTAAAAATATTTTCTGCCTGTGGTTGACTGAATGCATGGATGTAGAATCCACAGATCTGGCAGGCTGACTACATGTTTTTTAAGAGGTGGGCCAACTGATGCTCAGTAACATCACGCAGCTTGCGCCCATACATCTAATAAACGTCAGAATTGGGATTCTGCCAGGAGCCACCACAGGAGACCCCACCCATGACAGGGTCATGTGGAAGAGAACTGTTAAGCAAGGCTTCAGAACTCAAGGGGCTCCCTAGGCTTTCTCGAGCATCTACCCCAGAACCAGAATCTGTCTGTTTCACTGTTTCATGACTTTCACCAACTCCTCTGACATTAACAAGGGGCTAACCCTGACCACCTTTCTCTGGAGAAAATCAACTTAGGAATATTTCAAATCAAACCCCCTCTGTTACCATTCTAGCTTGCTCGGCAGATATATCCAGACTCTTATAGCTACGCACGTGATTATTTACAGCCTCCCAACTGTGTGAGGCATAAAAAGACTAAAACATAGAGCCTTTGAAAGAGTTATAAGTTATTAGAATAGTGCTAATGCAGGATTTCATTATTGGGCCAATGCTTGTTGCTAAGTTCCCGCACCTGGGAATGCATTAGTTAACATAGTGAGAATGTAAGAAAAACAAGTGTAGCCTTGAATTTAACCACATTAGATCTTTGAGCTAATTGGTTCTTTCTTGTAACTCACTGCACCTTTACTCTGTGAAAAATGTAACTCTGGCATTTTCTGAAGCTGACATAGATTAGAAATATAAAGAAAAAACACTTTGAGGGAAAATAAGTCTTCTGGTTGAGCAGCCTTAATCAAAAGAGGGTCATAAGATGTTCACAGGCCTCCAAGGCCAGAAGATACTGTACACAACATCATTTGTGGGAAAGGTATGCAGAAAAACCCTGGTTTCAATAAGGGCAAAGCTGCTGGAATGTTTGGGCTGACTCTGTATGACCTTGCATCTTTCCTTTCCCTCTATGTGTAAGGCAAGGTATAAAAGTACCTTTTAAAAATAAAGCTTTTGGGCCTCACTCACCGAAGCAGCTTTGTCACCCTGTGCTTTTTCTTCTTTCACTCTTGTTTTCTCTCTCTCCCTCTCCCTCTTTCTTTCAGGCTGATCCCTTGGAGCATAGTGGCTCCCTGTGTTCACTTATCTGCCCGGGTTTCTAAACCCTGAAGAGGAAGACGTTCTGCGTCTTCACTCCCTCGGGAGACTGGGAGGGCACCTGTGGCCTCTGTGAACAGGGCAAACTTCTTGTCTCAGAGTTTTATTGGTTCTCTATGTAAACCAAGGAATATCAGCCTCTTTCTCTCCTCTATTTTCTTATCTTCAACATTCTTTCCTTATCTCTCTCTAAATCAATCTCCGACGCTGTTTCTCCTTCAGGTTTCCCTGAATCCCTGGACCCTGGCAGGATTCCAGTCTAGGTCTGTCAACCTACAGAACAGAAACTGTCCATCACAGAGAAGCCACACTGTAAACAAGGGTTCCATCTAAATAATCATGTCCCTGGATAGATTCTACCTGAATCTATGGTACCAGAATACATATACAGCAGGCACTTAAATTTACTCTTAGACACATTTAAAAATAATAGTTTGAAATGTAGTTAATTTTTTACTTACCTTCTTGAGCAGCAAATGCTTGACTAGCTGAAATGACTTTTGTTAGTTCTGGATTATATCTTGTTCCCTCTGGAAAAATCACAAGATACATCTGTGAAGACATAAAGAAGATTTGGTTTGTTTTATGTGAGTGTTTTTGTTGTTGCTGTTAACTTACCAATGATTAACCCTGTCAATCCTAAGAGTATTTCCCATGGTGGTGAAAAAAAATTCAATTACCTATGACCTTTATTTCAAGCAGACCAACCAAAATGCACAAATTCAATTAAGTCATGACATAGTATAGAATATATTTGAAATGCAGTCCTATATTTATTCAGATGTCAGTCATTAATAATCTAACAACATTTCTAATTACATGCTAATATTCACTAATTTAAAAGCTTGCCATGAAATCCTGACTCATACAAAGCCTCAATTCATTAATGAAAGAGGTTCCTCCCAACTAAGATTCTGCAAAATCACTTTTGAAAAGGTATAAATTTTAGACATCAGGGTCCCTAAGTACACCTCATCTGATGGAAACCATATATAAATATATAAATCTCCATAATATAAAAGGTAATAGATATTCATATTTCAAAAGATTCACATAGCAATGTTTATTCAGAAGATGTATTTCTTAGTAATTTTTGGAAAAAAAATCCTACAGTCTCTCAAATAACATGCATGCGTGCTAAGTTGTGTCTGACTCTTTGCAACCCATGGATCATAGCCCTCCAGGCTCCTTTGTCCGTGGGATTCTCCAGGCAAGGACACTGGAGTGGGTTGCCATTTCCTACTCCAAGGAGTCTTCTCGACCCAGGGACTGAACTCATGTCTTTTATGTCTTCTGCACTGGCAAGCAGGTTCTTTACCATTAGCACCGCCTGGAAAGTTTTCTCAACTAATACTACTGGTGAATAAGAGCTGATTTAATCATTAATCACTGATTTCAGTGAGGAATATTAAGTCACCTGGAAGTTGACTTTATAAATATATTCTATCTTGCCAATTATGTGATTAACTTTCAGAAACAAAAGAGCCTAATAAAGAGTCTGAGAAATATCTATATGTTTCATAGCACTTAAATATTAAACAGTGAAGCGACCACCCAGAATCTATGAAAGTGGCCTTATCCTCGCAGTGACCTGAAGGGACAGCCACTTGTGCTGCCTCATAAGCCTGGCATCCATCATTCAGCATCACTGCGTGACCACCAAAACACTAGACTCTTGCCCCTGAAAAACAGAAATGCTCTCTGGGAGCCCAAAGTGAAAGACAAGGTTATTTGAGGGCTCCCCCGTAGCTCAACTGGTAAAAAATCCACCTGCAATGCAGGAAACCCTGGTTCAATTCCTGGGTTGGGAAGATTCCCTGGAGAAGGGATAGGCTACCCATTCCAGGATTCTTAAGCTTTCCTGGTGGCTCTTGATAAAGAATTCACCTGCAATGCAGGAAACCTGGGTTCAGTCCCTGGGTTGGGAAGATTCCCTGGAGGAGGGCATGGCAACCCACTCTAGTATTCTTGCCTAAAGAATCCCCAAGGACAGAGGAGCCTGGCAGGCTGCAGGCCATGGGTTGCAAACAGTCAGATACAACTGAGCGACTAAGCACAGCACACAGCTGGTTCTTTGCACTGACTTTCCTATTGAAAACAATTTAGAAAGCTGGATGTAACATCATCCTAAGAGCATTCAAGAGCTGACAAGATGCAAGATCAAAACTAAAGCAAACACAGAAGAGCAGAAGTAAGCCCAGAGAAGAATTTAGCTCTAAGAGATACAAGAAGTGTGGGAACAAAAATCTAAGGCCACAGATCTTCTGTTAGAAACAGTAAGAGTGAAACAGAAGTGAAGGGAACACCAAAAGGGCCACACTCCTGGGGTAAAAGCAAGCCAGGTAGTCACGCAGGTCTCAGAAGGTCTTGTCTCACTGCACGGCCTGGTTGCTCCAGGTAGCCTCAAGCTCAGGACTGGGCTCAGCTGGGCCCAGGGGAGAGGTGC
Source organism: Madoqua kirkii (assembly GCA_006408675.1). Classification (NCBI taxonomy): domain Eukaryota; kingdom Metazoa; phylum Chordata; class Mammalia; order Artiodactyla; family Bovidae; genus Madoqua; species Madoqua kirkii. The sequence goes on from SJYC01094615.1 coordinate 34,149, forward strand.
CTCCAGGGATGGGACTACAAAAAACGCCAGTGTTCTCTTTCATCTTATGCTTGAGCTGATTTCTGCAAATAATTTTTCCAAATACAATCAAGAGCAAACAAAGATCATCTTTTCCAAAAGCACACAAGGAAAGGAGGCACCATGAGCTAGAGAGAAGAGAGAGGGAAGTGGAAAGAGAGGACCGCTGTGCAAGAGAGGAGGGGAGAGGCGATGAGGAAGGAAAAAAGGAGAGAACTTGAACCTGTGAGCTACGTTTCTGAGCACCAGGACAGACAACCACGCAGGGCCCTGGGGAACGAGGCTCAGGGAGGCACAGCTCCCCTGCGGCCCTGCCCTCGGAGGGAGTAGAAAGTCACGGGGGAGCAATGAGCATTCTACAAGGAGAATGCTTAGGCTGCTTCTGTGGGCAATAAGGTTTCATAAAATAATGTTTCAATGCAATGATTCTTCATTTGCAGATATTCATACTTTTTCTGACTTTTCAAATCACTCAGTAGATACAAGAAATCCAAATTCATACTGAAGAAAACAAGTTGTTCTTCTAAAACTCCACCTGAGGCTGAAGAAGAGTCAGAGGAGTTCATAAGTAGCTCAAGTGTAACCTTACAAGGGCAGTTCTTCTATTTATAGACTAAAGACACCAAATGTTCTCCTTACTCCTCTTTAAGGTCAATATTGACAACCACCCGGAAAGGATCAAATCACCTGCAGCAACCTTTCTGATGACCAAAAATAACTGCTTACCTATATTTAGAAGGTTTTTTGCTGCCTCAAAAACTGAATTATTTATTACACATGAGATAATAGATTTCAAAACAATTCTTAAATGCTACTTTAATCCTTAAATTACAAATTGAGAGTTGCTAAGAAAAAAAATAAAAATGAGCGTAATCTTACCGGAGTTCCTGCGTTGATGTAGCGCTGCAGCTTTTTCCTCATCTGATTTTCATTGAACTTGGCACTTCTTTTTACATAGATTCCGCCATGCTGCCATGTAAAAATAAAATGAGGGCAAAAACATATTTACTATTAAAATGTCCAATGACTAGTCATCAAAAGGGTTAACTTTGGGGTAAAGAATAAAATTACATTTTAGGAATCAAGTTATATTTAATACATTTAAATATTAGCCTTTAAATAAATTAGTTGAATTCTGTGTTTTCAATACAATTCAAATAAAACCAGGTGTGGCTTATCATAGGAAACATCACAAACATTTACTTCTGCTGTCAATTAAAAATGCTTTCTTACCTTAAAAACACTTTTTTCTTTTTCCAAATCAAAAATTCAATCAGATGGATCTTAGCTCTCAGTTACTCCACTGACTTATGTTGAAGCCCTAAACCCTAAATGTGACTATATTTGGAAATGGGGTTTTTAGGAAAATAATTAAGGTTAAATGAGGTCATAAGAGTGGGCCCTGATCCAACAGGAATGGTGCCTTGTAAGAAGAGATTAGGACACAAAGTCATGTAAAGGACAGACACAGGGAAAAGACAGCCACCTGCAAACCAAGCCTCAAGAGAAACCTCTTGAACTTCCAGCCTCCATACTGGCAGCATATAAACCTCTGTTGTAGTTTAAGTCATAGTGTGGTATTTTATTATGGGAGCCCAGGTGGGCTAATACAAACACCATCATAAAAACTGTTTAATCACTCAGTTGTGTCCAGCTCTTTGTGACCCCCATGGACTGTAACCTGTCAGGCTCCTCTGTCCATGGAGCTTCCCAGGCAGGAATACTGGTGTGGGTTGCCATTTCCTTCTCCAAAGGATCTTCTCGACCCAGGGATAGAATCCAAGTCGCCTGAACTGACGGGCAGATCCTTTACCACTGAGCCACCAGGGAGGTCCTCATAAAATTTAAGATAATCTCAATTAAACCTCATATGTGCATGTCATTGAAACTTTGCATCAAGTCAGTCTTTTTTTGTCTTCCTCTATGCTAACTCGAACTCAACTGTAAAATTAACCGACTGGCTGAATTTGATTTTGTCTTAATCAAGAATATGAGTAAAAGGAAATAAAGAGAAGCAAGGAGGGGACAGGATATAGAGGAGGGGAAGGGTGGCCTTAGATTCTGGATGTGGTTCCTTCACACATCAGCTGACTTGCCTGAGTACAGAAAAGAAACTCTGAGTGCTCTAAGAATGCAGGTACTTACCCAAGAAAGTAAGCAGTAGTTTGGGTACTACTTACCCAAACTGAGAGAACCCATGAGGATAAAGTCATTCTTCACCAACTTTTTAGAATTAGAGCCACAGGAAACATATATTGCAATGTGAAACTTCCCTAAGCTTTCAATGACATTATGTCTCTTCTTCACACACTATTTCCTACTAATCACTTAATGTGCTTATTAAACTCATTTTCATTAAAAAAAAAAAATCTGAGTTCTTTCCCAGGTATATGGAAGCTACAGAAGTGAAGACCAGCTATCTTTCCCTTAGGAACTCCCTGATTAGTGATGAAGCAAAATATGTATACGAGTATAATATAAGAGAATGGATATGTGTTACAATAAAGACGGCCAGAGTTGAAAGCAGAGTGGAAGAAAGTATAGAGAGCTCAAGTCAGTCACAGCTGTCACACATATCTCTAGTTACATTCACAGGGCTTAAATAAGCAAAAGCTCTCTAGTGCCTTTTCGATTTTTTTTTTTAACACAACTGTAAGGTTCCTAAAACATCTGCGTTTGTTGGGACGAGGGAGCAGAGAGGATTCTGTTCTGAATTTCAAAGGTAAACTACACCTGTCCATGTTCACAAGCTGGTGGTTTAGAAATGTTTAATTTTCTGAATATCTATATATTAAAACTAAAGAGGGTGACAGAGGATGAAATGGTTGGATGGCATCACCGATTCAATGGACATGAACTTGGCAAACTCTAGAAGACTGTGAGGGACAGGGAAGCCTGGTGTACTGCAATCCATGGGGCTACAGAGTCAGACATGACTGAGCAACTGAACAAAAACAAAACATTTCAAATACACTACCACCACATATAAAATAAAAAGAAAACTTGACTGTTTCCTCACATTTTGCTTGTAAGTAACTATTTTTGAACAGCATTATTTTTGCTTCATACAGACTGTAAAAAACAAGTCCACTTAAAAGAAAATCTTACTTCCTGGCATAAAGTTATGCAACCTACTCCAGTATTCTTGCCTGGAGAATCCCATGGACGGAGGAGCCTGGAAGGCTATAGTCAATGGGTGTGCAGAGTCGGACACAAATGAGTGGTAACACAAAGTCCACCACTTTTTAATTTATTCCCATTTATACACGAACAAAATAGTTTAAAATACCTTTCATCAAAATATATTTGGATTTTCCTTTAGAAGGAAATAAGGAAAAGAAAGAGGGACAGTCAAGACTCTAACCTCCAATCCATAGGAACTCTGATCACGGCACTTGTGGGCAGCATGGACTGTCCAAGGGGTTACCTCCAGATTTCTATCTTTTCAGGGCTTACCGTAACTTTAGCCTCTCTTCTTTAATCGAGTATTAAAGTCTTATTATCAAGCATGTCTTCCATACAAATTTCATTCTCAATATTTAGAAAACTCCAAGTGTATCTGTATTAGTCACTCAGTCGTGTCTCTTTGCCACCCATGGACTGTAGCCCACCAGGCTCCTCTGTCCATGGGCTTCTCCAGGCAAGAACACTGGAGGGGTGCCAGAGCCTCCTCCAGGGGATCTTCCTAACCCAGGGATCGAACTCGTGTCTCCTGTGTCTCCTGCACTGCAGGCGAATTCTTCACTGCTGAGCCACTGGAGAAGCCCCCAGAAAACTGCATAATTTATTCAGAAAAGGCACAGAAAAATGCTAGTAATCCCCTTCTGAATATTAAAGAACGTGCTGTATAGTTTCATGACCTGATGGTTATGATGTGATTTTAAAGGGCTTTTATAAAATAACATATACTGAATATTTATTATGTACCTGACATTCATGTTAGGTACTTTACATTTACAGCCCACTATTTTTTTATATCCTACAGATAATTATTTTTTAATTTATTAAAGGTCCGTTACATTTTTTATCTTTAAAATTTTTTATGTGATTTTGGTACATCTGCATTTTTATTTAACAATTTGGGTAATCAGACACACACACACATATATATATATATATATATACAGACACACACACACACACACCATTAAAAATGCCAAACAGAACCACGTTAATTTAGAATGAACTGGTAAACCCATTAAAAATAAACCCAAAAAACTTAAACATCCATATATACAGAAAGAAAGAAGCATGGAAAAAATTTACCTGAGAAAAATAACAGCCATACAGCGGGAGCCACTTGAGCCCATCTTTCAGCACATAGCGCACATGTCCGAGAGCATTCTGCCTGACGGCCAGAATATCGGCAATGATCCAGTCAACTGCAAAGACAGAACCTGTCAGTCCCAAGTGATCCCTGCCACAGAAACAGAGCCTCTTCACAAGACTGTTACAAAGACGTGCTTTGAAAATATTACTAGTAGAATTTTTAAATTTCTTTAAATCAACCCCAGACATTTGAAAAATACAAATTCTGTGGATTTTTTCAGGTCTGTTTTTACATTTCTTAAAAGCTTCTTATTTCAGGGATATAATGCAAAAACCATAAACCATCAAATAATACAAATGATGCAGGAACAAAGAATAAGATAAGCTTCTCTAATTCTTAAAGTCTAGAAAACATGAAATGATAGGCAGAGATTGGCTAAATGAAACTGTCACATTCAAGAAAATATTCCACATGTACTAACATGCTCAACAAAAGGCAAGGACATTTTATGTTTACCAATGACTTTCAGGACACAATCATAGGCTATAACGGAATTCAAAACAAAGAAGTCTCAAAGTTTACAACTATGCTGGGCACATATGTATTCTTTTTACTATGTAAAAAACTCTAGTTATGTAGATTACTAAAAGGTAAAAAAAAAAAAACAAAAAACAGAAGGCAGCAATTAAAAAAAAAAAAAAACCACCAGTGAGCTGATAATAACAAACCCAAAAAACTTGTAGGAAGAGATACGCTGTTAATTGATCTTTCCAGCAGAACAAATTATGAACAGACTAGCCCTTCCTTCCCAAAGCAAAGAAACAGGGACCAGCAAAGGGTGCAGAAGATGCCAAACAGGAGATGGTTTAAAGAGATTAAGAGAAAATATAATGAAGTTAAGACAGCAAACAGTAAAGTCTAGAAGACCAGAGAAATCTGATTTGAAAATAAATGGCTGCAAATTATTTCTTCATAAAAATGAAATGTGAGGGAGATTATTCTAGTATCTACAGATGAATTGGAAGAGAGGTATACTTGAAAAAACATTGATAAGAATCTGTGAAAGGATTCAGTCACAGGATTACAGGTGTATTCAGGGTCAGGTGAATGAGATCAAAAGGAACAGATTCTTGGAGAAATACGTTTTTGTTAGGTAGGAAGGTACACATGCGCCATGAGGGGTGGCCTAGCCAAAAAGACGCAAGCTGATCTCTAAAGCCCACCCCAGACACAACCAAGACAGCTCACAGAGAGACCTTTCCAATTCCTGCACATGCCCCCTGGGCACATAGGGATACAAGCTAACCACAGGGGCTTCCTCAAGTAACCCTGGAAAGCTAGGGGCCCATGAAGGGCTCCTAAGTATTCTATACGTAAACACATCTGATTGTAACAGACTGAATTATGGAAAGCCATGCACAACAGAGTCTGCTGTGTGACTTTCAACTGTCAACCGGCCTTGAGTGTATGCCCATTTGCGTTCCCTTTCTTGACGGGTGGCAGGAAAGCCCTATTTTGCACAGGATACAACCAATAGGAGGAGATGGGAAGTATAAAAGGGGGGAAGCCAAGAGGGACCCTTATGATCAAGTTTCAACCAAAAAGGATAGTTTTCCTGAGGAGCACAGGAGGATGAGCTCTCCGCTGTGTGGACTCCTTTACACACCGCACCACGCTGGACAGAATACGCCACAGAAGATTTAGCTGATTCAAACATTAAAAATTATTCTTCTGGAAAAATGTTTTATCAATCAGAAAAACCTTCCTTTTTTTTAATCATTCATCATTTAACTCTTTCTTGATTTCAGAGGTACAACTAATAAATCTCTAAGTTTTGTCATGGCTCCCTTTAAATAGAAGGAAGCAAAGATGTTCAAGCGCGGGCGGCTGCGGCACCAGCGCGCTAAGCGTGGGCTCCACGCACTAAGCACGGCCGAGAGGAGCTACCCCACGTCCGAGGTCAGGGGCAGAAGCTGGGAGGATCCCATGCCTGAAGGGCGGCAGCCAAGAGGAGTTACCTCACATCCGAGGTCAGGGGCGGCAGCTGAGAGTGCCAGGCTGTCACGGCGCAGGAATGGCCGAGAGGAGCTACCCTGCGTCCGAGGTCAGGGGCAGCGGCCAGGACGAACAGCCCCACATCCAAGAAGCAGTGGCTGCACGGGCACAGGAGGGACTAGAGGAGTGGAGGTGAGGAGATACCCATCCAAGGTAAGGAGCAGCGGCTGCGCTTTGCTGGAGCAGTCGTGAAGAGATACCCCACGGCCAAGGTAAGATAAACCCAAGTAAGAATGTAGGTGTTGCAAGAGGATATCAGAGGGCAGACATACTGAAACCATACTCACAGAAAACCAGTCAATCTGACCACAGGGACCATAGCCTTGTCTAACTCAGTGAAACTAAGCCGTGCCTGCAGGGCAACCTAAGATGGGCGGGTCATGTTGGAGAGGTCTGACAGAATGTGGTCCACTGGAGAAGAGAATGGCAAACCACTTCAGTATTCTTGCCTTGAGAACCCCATGAACAGTATGAAAAGGCAAATGATTGGATACTGAAAGAGAAACTCCCCAGGTCAGTAGGTGCCCAATATGCTACTGGAGATCAGTGGAGCAATAACTCCAGAAAGAATGAAGGGATGGAGCCAAAGCAAAAACAATACCCAGCTGTGGATGTGACTGGTGACAGAAGCAGGGTCCAATGCTGTAAAGGCTATATGGCATAGGAACCTGGAATGTCATTTACATGAATCAAGGCAAATTGTAAGTGGTCAAACAAGAGATGACAAGACTGTATGTCGACATTCTAGGAATCAGCAAACTAGAATGGACTGGAATGGGTGAATTTAACTCAGATGACCATTATATCTACTACTGTGGGCAGGAATCCCTTAGAAGAAATGGAGTAGCCATCATGGTCAACAAAAGAGTCCAAAATGCAGTAC
>SJYC01094616.1:0-18683 GCA_006408675.1 Madoqua kirkii
AAGATCATGGCATCCAGTCCCATCACTTCATGGGAAATAGATGGGGAAACTGTGTCAGACTTTATTTTGGGGGCTCCAAATCACTGCAGATGGTGACTGCAGCCATGAAATTAAAAGACGTTTACTCCTTGGAAGAAAAGTTATGACCAACCTAGATAGCATATTCAAAAGCAGAGATATTACTTTGCCGACTAAAGTCCGTCTAGTCAAGGCTATGGTTTTTCCTGTGGTCATGTACGGATGTGAGAGCTGGACTGCGAACAAGGCTGAGCGCTGAAGAATTGATGCTTTTGAACTGTGGTGTTGGAGAAGCCTCTTGAGAGTTTCTTGAACTGCTAGGAGATCCAACCAGTCCATTCTGAAGGAGATCAGCCCTGGGATTTCTTTGGAAGGAATGATGCTGAAGCTGAAACTCCAGTACTTTGGCCATCTCATGCAAAGAGTTGAATCACTGGAAAAAGACTCTGATGCTGGGAGGGATTGGGGGCAGGAGGAGAAGGGGACGACAGAGGATGAAATGGCTGGATGGCATCACAGACTCGATGGACGTGAGTCTGAGTGAACTCTGGGAGTTGGTGATAGACAGGGAGACCTGGTGTGCTGCAATTCATGGGGTCGCAAAGAGTCGGACACGACTGAGCGACTGAACTGAACTGAAACATGTCCCCTACAGTAAATGAAGGATCCCCAGCGTCTATGTCTGTCAGGCAGCAACATCTACTCTACTGAACATCAATTATCAGTTTTCTCCAAAGTGTGTACCTTCCCTTAGAAGTTGTCACCTTACCCCCTCCCCTCTAATTCAAATCAATTAAACAGGCACTGATAAACACATTTCTTCCTAACCACATCACAGAAAGTAAATAATCAAGTTTGTTAAAACTGTACCTAATGTAAAAGTAGAGACTCAGAATAAATGGAGAACTCAGTGTATTGTTTCCAGTCTACAGAATACTCTGGAACAAATTTGGTATAGGCTAAAATTAAGATTGGTATCTTTTCCAGGGACAACCTTTTTTTTTTTAATTTGGAGGAATCTGAAAATGCATTTTTATATTAAACACACATGGCTATACTATGGCCCAGATATACTTTCCAAAAACTCTAAGGATAAAGTTTCAAATTTACAAAATACATTATGTTTGTAATGAACTTTCCTGGGCTATGCCCTTACACTTTTGAAATATTTAGTGAAAAAGTTTTAAGAACTAACATAAGTAGTCAAAAGCTTCCCTGATAGCTCAGGTGGTAAAGAATCGCCTGCAATGCAGGAGACCCTGGCTTGATTCCTGGGTCCGGAAGATACCTTGGAGAAGGGAAAGGCTACCCACTCCAGTTGGAGAAGGAAATGGCAATCCACTCCAGTACTATTGCCTGGAAAATCCCATGGACAGAGGAGCCTGGTAGGCTACAGTCCATGGGGTCGCAAAGAGTCAGACACGACTGAGCAACTTCACTTCACCCACTCCAGTACTGTGGCCTGGAGAATTCCATGGACTATATATACCATGCAGTTACAAAGAGTCAGACATGGCTGTGTGACTTTCATTTAAGTAGTGAAAACACACGAGCTTTGGTGCTTCCAATTTTTTCAAGTCAATTATCTTTTTTTTAATTTTTAAAAATTCTCAACTAGGTTTCAGATAGCAGACACCGGACTACAGCTGCGTTACTGATGGCTGGGTTATTACATTAATATCTATTTACATTTTGTGTTCTGGCATGAATAACTTAATTAAGAGATCAAGAAATGCGGCCATGTAAGAATTGTTCCATGGTGATCCAGCCCAAGCAGTGCCTCAGTTTATATTATTAACTTGGAAGAGAGAAGGGAAGAGCAGAGGAGAGGCAGCAAGAGAAGTGAGGTGCTTCTCAACTGTGCTACTATGGAACAAGAGTTTCCAGTTCTTAAGGGCACAGTGTTGGCTGAAAGGGACCCTGCGCATGAAGTACTCACCTATCATGGATGCAAGGTGACCTGGGGATTAGCCGTCATCAACACCATCACTCCTACTCTTGGCTGCCCTTGAGCTAGGCTCTCTGTGAGATTAAAGCCAGGTTATGGAAACTGCCTAAAAGCCCTGACCAGTAGACATGACTCACACCTGAGGCTGGCTCAGAAAGGCTAAGTCATTGCCCAGAGACACACAGCATGCTGTACAGCATGTGAACTGGGGTCTGACTCCATAGCCCAGGCCTTTCAGCAAATCTACTCACCATTCACGCTATTAGTTAAGGAAAATGTCACCCAGACCAAGGAAAGGGAATGTTTCATGAGATTAAAAAGGTCCAGAGTGTTCAAAGCAGAGAGTTAAAGAAGGCGGAGGGAAAGGAACAGCGGCCACCGCAGTCCTGCTGACTCTGGAGAAGTCAGTCAACAGAGATGGAGGATGCAGAGACGGCACGGGCTCACTGCAAGTGCAACCAGGGAGCCGAGGGGCAGGTTGAGACGCCAGTCCAGCGGCCAGCCCGGCCAAGAAACCCTCCTGCACGATGGCAGGCCTGGGAGAGCATGAGCTGAGAAGTCTGAGCTCAACAGCAGTCTCTAAAATGTTCTTTCTGCTTCTGACATTTTCAGTTTACTTGATGGTGGTTTTCAGGGTCTCAAAAGGGTTTCATAAAGGGCACGCAGACACAGCAGGCCCGGGGCCCACGTCCCTGGATAAGCAAGGGGTCTGCAGAACCTCAGACCACAGGCAGAATTGTACGTGCCCATATTCTAACTGAAGCCTGCAATTCTGAAGTGATAAAATCTGTCTAGTTATGTTCCTAAGCTACGGGTTTTTTATTCATGGTCATGGTCATGCCACCGGTTTATAGGATCTTAGCTCTCCAACCAAGGCTTGAACCCCGACACTCGCTGTGCAGCATCCTAACCACAGGACTGTCAGGGGGTTCCTTGGATTTTTTAAAGGACTCAAAAAGCAACCCTCCCAACTCCTAACGGTTGACTGGTGCCGGGCTGGCACCCAGGTCAGGTGAGGGCATGCACGGCCTGGGTTCTTGCCGTGAGACACGCACCTTTTCCCATCAGCCAGCACTGACTGCCGCCCTCACACTTCCTGTTCTGCCCTTCCAGTCCCCGAAGTCTGCACTCGGGAGTGAGGGATATAAAGGCCAGCGCACAGAGGACAGCAGCGGCCTCAGGAAATGTTCAGAGTCCTCACTCTACAGGTTTGTGCTGGGCCCACGGCTCTGTCCCTAGAACACTCTTTCCATTGAAGCCTGGAAAAAGGCAAGTTGGCAGGGAACCTGAACAAGGAACTTGAAGAGAGTCCTCTTAAATAGAAAGCTAGCTCTAAGTGAAATTAACCAGGGGCTCAATAGAAAGAAAAATGGGCTAAACGAGCCACTCCCTGACCTAGAACCAGAAATCCTTTTTATCTGGATGTTGGAACCTTGGTAAAGATTGGCCATCAGTAGCAAGACCAAAATAGCAAGACTGTGTCACTAATAAAAGGCTCGATATGACTGGAGAAAGCGTGAAAATAAAGGAGGAAGTCAGGATGCTTTACAGATCAGAGTTAGAAGCAGACTCTGATCACAGGGCTGGTTGCTTTCCTAAAGTCAAACATAATTAAGTCAGGCTGTCTTAGCAGATAGGGTAATAAAATTAGGGAAACACAAAAACATCAAATTCCTATTCACTTTGGAACATCAACTCTTGACCTAGAAAACTGAGTGTAACTATTAATAAGCTAAGTTGAGAAAGAGGCGTCTCTCCTTCATAACCTTTCCAAAGGTATAGGTAATGATAAAAGTAACTATGAAGAACATAGCTGACAGGATGAAGCTAAAGGACAGACATGGGCATCAGTGATTTCCCAGTCAGGTGTTAATCATTCATTAGTCTGTTTTTAGTCTTGAACTTCTGCTTACTACATTTTTTAAAGTAATAAAAATGGAATTTAGGAAGTGTGCATCAAGGGCAGTTACAGCTTTGAAAAAATAATGTAGTCAGATGTCTTTTTGACTGAAGTATTTGGAGAACTAAAAAGTACCTGAATTTCTTAGTTTGGATACTGTAGCATAGTTATATAAGATGCCACCTTTGGGAGAAACTTGGCAATGGAGTCATGGGAGTCTATGTACTATTTTTGCAAATCCTTGTAAATCTACAATCATTTCAATATAAAAAGCTTTTTAATTTTTTTTTTAAAGCATCTTGACCTAATTTAAAGCACACACTGCTATATTGGAGACCAGAGTCTTCTGTGATTCTCCTGATAGAAAAAGCTATAATTAAACCAAAACATTTGAAGAAGCAAAAGGCACTGCAGACATCAGAAAATAATACTGTGTTCAGGAATAAATACAAATTGGTACAACCTTTCTGTAGCCTAACAATAAAAAATCTAAAATGTTCATACAGTATGATCCACAAACATTTTGTTTTTTCCAAAAACAAAACTTAAAAAGGGAGAATACAGGAGTCTTTAAAGAGACAGTCAAAGAAAAAGAAAAAAGGAAAAGAAAATAGCTTATATACACCCAGCAGAGGGACAGGGAAAATTCATAGCTTTCACCGTCCTATTTTTCCAAAACAGTAAAATTACAAAAACACAAGGTCACATATAATATCTGCATTGAAAATTCAAGTCTTAACAACAACAAAAAATCCATTTAAATATATCAGAACATTACTTTGAATTACTTCTCTACTGTGTGTGGAGAGACCCAAGTTTCATGCAAATGAAATACAAACCTGTGCTTTGATGATTTGCTAAATATATTATATTTTCTTTATTTTTTGGCAAATCTCCATATAGCAATATCTAAAAGATAAAATAAAGAGAAACATTATTTTGATATTTTAAAACATGTACTATTGTAACATATAAAATACGACAATGCAAAACATTGACAAAAACATGATGTCATGAATATGTCATCCATGAATAACAGTTATTAGACTTCTCTTAGGAGCCTTACAGGCCATCAACAGCAGCATATGACCAGAAAGAAGTTGAGCACAGGGAGGGTTAACGGTCATTAAGAGAAACAATGATCAGTCATCCTCCAGAATTTTTACTGATTTCTCACAATATCTGAAACCCTGTTCATAAGGTATATCGTCCTTCAAAGAGCCTACAGGGGGAGACACCGGTGTGCACCCAGCAACTGTGATGAAACATAATGCAAATATTATGAAAATACAGTCTATTTTAAAGACTGTCAACTGCAGAGCTGCAGTAGCATTTGTTAGGTGCGATAACAGGACGGGAGATGAAGGGATAATCAGGAAGAGGGAGTGAAGGGATGGAGTGGCAGCGTCTGGGGCCAGCATGGGTGTGCCTGGCAGGGTCTGGACCAAAAGGGGGCTGCACGCAGTCAAGGAGCTGGCGTGAGAGGACTGGAGTGAGAACTGAGCCAGAACACAGTGTCTTCTGAAAACCAAGCTAAAGACGAAAACTTTATCCGGGAAGTAATGGGGAAACTTGGATCCTGATTAGGACTCTATTACGACTCCATACAGAACTCCGTGGATGGAGTTCAAGTGATCCCTAGGAAGGGGGGCTGCAAGAGGGGGAGGGGGTACACAGCAGGCTTCAACTCCAGCATTCATGTTTTACATCTTTAACTGGGGGGGTGGGTATGCAGGTGCTCCTTACACGAGTCTTTCTGTAGTTCTGCATGTCTGAAATACTTCATAACCAATCATTTAAAGAAACTGGCAGCATATTTTTAAAGGCTTCAAAGGAAATGACTCCTAACAGTGTAATTTTTTTCTTCAGGGCATTTCTGTTTCCATATCTTGTCATCATGGATTATTCAATGAATTAGCTACAGATCTATCTTTTTCCTGATGCTAGGGAAGACTGAAATCAAAAGGAGAAGGAGGTGGCAGAGGATGAGATGGTTAGACAGCATCAGGCATCAGTGGACAAATGAATTTGGGCAAACTCCGGGAGAACACGGAGGACAGGAGAGCCTGGTGTGCTGCAGTCCACGTGGACTGAATAACTTTCTTTTTAGATAGTCACAGAGATTGTCTTTTGAATACAACACTACTCATTAATATCTTAACAACAGAACAAACAAAGGACTCTATCTCTGTAGATAAATGTAAAAAGATGACAAAGTTCTGGAGACCAGGGACTCAGAATGAGATTTCTATTATCTTCCTCAGAAAACTATACTAAAACTAACTGGGTCAGTCAGTCAGTCAGTCAGTCAGTTCAGTTGCTCAGTCGTGTCTGACTCTTTGCGACCCCATGGACTGTAACCCACCAGGCCTCCCTGTCCATCACCAGCTCCAGGAGTTTACTCAAACTCATGTCCATTGAGTCGGTGATGCCATCCAACCATCTCATCCTCTGCTGTCCCCTTCTCCTCCTGCCTTCAGTCTATGTGGGTAATATGTGTTTAAATATTTCCTCAATAATTTTTAAATATAAATTGAGCCTCACTCCCCCCACCCTCACCATCCGAGCCCTCTAGGTCATCACAGAGCACCAAGCTGCTTGCTCAATATTTTTTTATTAATAAAGTTTATCAAAACAAAAAACCAAGATCAATGACTTGATCCATGCAAGGTTAAAAAGTGGAGTCCTAGTTTGTGAGCAATCCACCCTCTCAGCAATGACCCAGAGTTGCTTTGGGACCTCTAGGTAGGACTCACTGGGTTCAAAGCACTGTGACAGATAACTTCTGGCTTGACTTCCTTGGACAGAATACTCACGACAGGCTGCGGTTTAACTGATTCAATCTGAAAACCACTCTTTAGAGACCTGCCTGCCCTGAGGCTGAAGGCAGTACTTGAGCCACCCAGGGGGACTCTCCTTCCCTTTCACTTCATTAAGAGACTACAGCCTTTGAAGGCAGCTGACAAGTTATTAAAAGGATTTCTTTTTTTTAGTTTGATTGCGGTAGTCATTTCATAATGCATACCTATAACAAACACCATAATGAATAACATGAATAGGTAAAACTTTTGTGTGTGAAAAATAACCTTAAAAATTAAAATAATGGGTATTCACAGGATGATAGTTATCAATCATACAGAAAACATAGCACTGCAAACTTTATTTCCTGTAAAACTAAATATATTCCACTTCAAAATAAAAGAAGCATGATGAGGGTGAAAAGAAAATCACAAACAGAAGCACAGCCACCTAATCTCATGACAAACCATCTCCCGCAGGGAAAAGGGCCGTCATCTGGTCCAGCGCCACAGCCTTGCACGGCAGCGGGCCGAGCACAGGCCAACCACGCTGCCTTGCACAGGGACCCGTGACAAGGCAACAGCACCACTTAAGAAGATCCCACACCTTCACCACTTGGGCTCAGTCCACTTAGTATATACCACACTGGCCTTAAAACATCAGTTTCCTACTCTTGTTTATAGACACAACCATTAGCCCAAAAGCTTTGCAGGAAAGCCACCTCTGCTTTCCCTGAGGCTCACTAATTTCCCCCATCCTTAAATAGCTTCCAAACAACTGACATTTTCAAAATGTAGTTTGTTAAAGTTCAACAGGTCCAGTGTTTAAAAACATCTTCAGTGGTATCTAGAAAAAGTAAGATAAGTAACGAATTCTGGTGGGCAAAACAGATGGCCAAAATGTGGAAGGAACAAAGTCTTAATTCATAGCCACTAAAGGGAAAATAAATGCATAGTTCATAATTTTAAAGATTATTCTTCAATATGCATCTCACTGAAATAAAAGCTATTTCCAGTTGAGATGCAAAAGAAGATGGTAAGCCTCTGACATGAGTTAGGATCTCAAAGTAGGTATTTGGATTCATTGCCTTTAAGTTTTTTTGCTTTTTTAAAAAAATTTGTCACTATAACTTGTTTGGAATTCAACAGAAATGAGAGTTACAAAGAACTGACCTTAATATTTGAAAATTTAAAAGCTCTAAAAGCAAAGTAAGTGAAATGATGAACTGCAAACCTTACTGCAATAGATGCTGATTACGAAGTACTTCAAGTAAATACTGATTAACCAAAGGAGGGAATACACAATTGTAAAGTTTATATACCACATATATGTGTATGTGTACCAAAGGCTCTTGAGAGCCCCTTTGACTGCAAGGAGATCAAACCAGTCACTCCTAAAGAAAATCAACATTGAATATTCATTACAAGGACTGATAGTGAAGCTCCAATTCCCTTTGGCCACCTGAAGTGATGGGAGCTGACATTTGAAAACACCCTGATGCTGGGAAGGATTGAAGGGAAGAGAAGGGGCCAGCAGAGGATGAGATGGATAGACAGCATCACCAACTCAATGAACATGAATCTGAGCAAACTCTGGGAGATAGTGAAGGACAGGGAAGTCTGGCATGCTGCAGCCCATGGGGGTCATAGAGAGTCAGACACAACTTAGCAACTAAAACAACAAAAAGGGTTTCCCAAATTTAAAAAATTCATAATAACTTACAAAATACCCATACACATACGTTGTTAAATGACTCTATGATTACCTAAAAGCCACCTGCGCGCTCTCATTACAGTCATCTTAAATCAGCTTTTTCACACCATTTATTCACCTCGTCACAGAAGCCCTCCTGCCTTCTAATAAGCTGGACCCCAAGATTCATCACTCCCCCTTTTGCATCACAGTAAACCCTGTCTCTCTGTGTACCCCTATTTCTAGCTCACATCACATTCCCCTTGAGGCCCACAAGCTCCTCAGGGGCAGGGACCTCATCCCTGTTCAGAGCCTCATCTCTCTGCCCAGAGCCCAGCACCCAGATACTTTTCAACAGATGTTCACTGCATCAATATGCTGCACCTGTATTTCTCACAAGTGGATAAAGCTACGCCTCACTTTCAACAGTAAAGAGCTGGGGTATAAACAAATACTTTAAATGCACCAGTGACTGACTTAAGGCATCATTCTGTGAGTCTTCTAGTATGTGCATTTCATATTACAACCACTCTACTGGCAGGTAATTTATTCACATAAGGCATGTGGAAAACACGGCTGTTTTGGTTCTTCCTAAGTTTCTGAGTAATTTTAGGTTCATCACAATTGTTCAATTTGGGGTTCATCTATTTTTTAAAAACTCATGTAAAATCCCTTCAGAGAAAAATAACAATGTTCTCTTAATTTTATTAACTTAACAAACAATAAAAATGGTCTTTGATTATCTTCATTGTGATTGAAACACACTGGTTACAGCTCTGCTCCAGTCAAACAAGCTTGTTTAGGTTGCACAAAGAAAGCTTTCAGCAGACCTGGGTTTGATGCAACACTGTCCTCTCACCGGGATCTCACCTTAACCTTTCTTTTGTTTGTTCTCATAATTTGTAAACTACTTCAAGACTCCCTCTTTTGTATCCTAAAAGGGAATGGCAGAATAGAATCTAAATTAATCACATATCTCACACAGTGGAATACCCACCCAACAATGCCTTGAGGACATAAAACACAGCATACTTTCTCTTCAACAAACAAACAAAATTCTTCATTTATCTCAATATTAAAAAGCAAAGACACTACTTTACCAACCAAGGTCATCTAGTTAAAGCTATGGTTTATCCAGTGGCCACGTATGGATGTGAGAGTTGGACTATAAAGAAGGCTGAGCACTGAAGAATTGATGCTTTTGAACTGTGGTGTTGAAGAAGACTCTTGAGAGTCCCTTGGACCGCAAGGAGATCCAACCAGTCCATCCTAAAAGCAATCAGTCCTGGGTGTTCATTGGAAGGATTGATGCTGAAGCTGAAGCTCCAATACTTTGACCACCTGATGGGAAGAACTGACTCATTGGAAAAGACCGTGATGCTGGGAAAGATTGAGGGCAGGAGGAGAAGAGGGCAACAGAGGATGAGATGGTTGGATGGCATCACCAACTCGATGGACATGAGTTGAGTAAACTCCGGGAGTTGGTAATGGACAGAGGCCTGGTGTGCTGCAGTGCATGGGGTTGCAACTGGACACAACTGAGCAACTGAACTGATCTCAGTAACATCTATTTTCTTTCAGCATGCAAACTGAAATATGAATTTTGTAAAAAACTTCCTTCACTGTCCTTCAATATACATGATGCTGTAGAAAGGGCTCAGAATATCCACCCCAAAATATGCCACTTTGACATGAGGATTATTCTGCGCTGAAGGCAACTAAGAAACAGCACATACAGCTGTCCTCCCCCTAAACTTCCTTTTGTAAAGGTGACATTAAACTCCACTCATCAATGAGTCAGCAAACCTTACTAAACACTCTTATCCACTTCCCAGGGACCGTCCCACCATTTACCAGCCCCAAGAACCCAACATACTTCTCTATCTAGCTGTGTCTCCAGTCTATTGTCCTTTGTTGTTAATAAAATGATATATACATCCCTGCTGCTGCTGCTAAGTCACGTCAGTCGTGTCCGACTCTGTGCGAACCCATAGACGGCAGCCCACCAGGCTCCCTCATCCTTGGGATTCTCCAGGCAAGAACACTGGAGTGCGTTGCCATTTCCTTCTCCAGTGCATGAAAGTAAAAAGTGAAAGTGAAGTCGCTCAGTCGTGTCCAACTCTTAGCAACCCCATGGACTGCAGCCTACCAGGCTCCTCCGTCCATGGGATTTCCCAAGCAAGAGTACTGGAGTGGGGTGCCACTGCCTTCTCCAATGGGCTGAAGAATTCCATGGACAGAGAAGCCTGCAGGCTACAGTCCATGGGGGTCACAAAGAGTCGGACTCGGCACCTAACACATACACATTCCTGGGTTGAGTTTTGGTTTTCACTTCTTTTCTGTAATGCTCCAATAAAAATATGCTTATTTAACGTGTAAAATACTAAAAATTTTTTTTAAAATACTGACATCAGTGGAATTTGTATGCCTTTTCTTCTGTTCTGACTTCTGTGGATTTAATTTGCAGGCCCAGCTACAGAACATTTTGCCTCCTCTGTGCTGCAATATAATCATCATTAAGACACAGGCAAACATGTTCTATTCAAATGAAGACATAGATGTGAATCCTAGTCCATCACCTTACCAATTTTATGAACTTCAGCACAAGTACCTAATCTCTCCATGCCTTTTTTTGGTAACCTGTAAAATGAATGTAATACTCCCCACAGGTTGTGGTGAAATAATTGAGAGCATGTGAACTACTTCACATGATTCGTAGTAACGATCCCCCCAAAACGTTAATTGTTGCTATCAGCAGTAGTGTTAGTCACTCAGTCATGTCAGATTCCATGCACAGTAGTTCTCCAGGCTCCTCTGTCCGTGGCAAGAATACTGGAGTGGGTTGCCATTTCCTTCTCCAGGGGATTTTCCAGACCCAGGGATCAAACCTGGGTCTCCTGCATTGCAAGCAGATTCTTTACCATCTGAGCCACAAGGGAAGCTCATGTTGTTATTATTACTATACAATAAGGTGAAACTGTTCACTCAAAACTGTGTTAAATGATGACTGGATAAGAGAAACAGCTATCTAGTTTATCTTCCTTAAAAAAGGGAGGGGGAGCTGATTATGTAGAAATGCAGCTATAATTTCAGCATAAATAAGTTTGCATATGTAATTCACACTGTGATTGTTTATAATTATTTAAAGTGAAAATGTATTTCTATGTCAACGAAATATATTACTTCAAGATCACATACAAGATTTCTACTGTAATACACATGAAATGATGGTCTTTTTCTGCCCAGTTTGAAACATTTCCCTGAACAGGAAAAGTATGATGCCCTTCTGAAACAAGGTTAAAATATAAACATAGTCATTTGTCTAATAATCAGTATAAAAATAATTATTATACAACATTTAAGTGGAACCTTACAAATCACAAAACTCTCTTTATACAATATATTTGTCATATGTATCGCTTGATACTGTCTTCATTTACAGACTGTGTTTTTCCTGAGTATCTGTGATGGATCTGTCACTGAGCTAAACAGCTTCACATATTATCTCAGTCTTCAAAATAACAGGAAAATAAGTAATCCATTTAAGAATGAGAATATTGAGTTGAAAAGTTGGTTTACTCAAGCTAACAGAGAATGGCAAAGAACTAGGAATCTCACCCAACATCCAAAAATCTTTTGAATATAACAAATTACCTGTAAAAATTCCAAATAAAAATTGTCAAATGAGGAGTCCTACATATTAGAAGCTTATGTAATTTTTTCCACTTTGAATATTAACCACAAGGAGGTAAGAAAGTCTTGAGTAAAAATTTTAAAACTGACATAAAATGATTTCCTGCTGCTGCTAAGTCACTTCAATCATGTCCGACTCTGTGTGACCCCACAGACGGCAGCCCACCAGGCTCCGCCATCCCTGGGATTCTCCAGGGAAGAACACTGGAGTGGGTTGCCAGCTCCTTCTCCAATGCATGAAACAGCACAAGTACCTAATCTCTCCATGCCTTTTTTTGGTAACCTGTAAAATGAATGTAATACTCCCCACAGGTTGTGGTGAAATAATTGAGAGCATGTGAACTACTTCACATGATTCGTAGTAACGATCCCCCCAAAACGTTAATTGTTGCTATCAGCAGTAGTGTTAGTCACTCAGTCATGTCAGATTCCATGCACAGTAGTTCTCCAGGCTCCTCTGTCCGTGGCAAGAATACTGGAGTGGGTTGCCATTTCCTTCTCCAGGGGATTTTCCAGACCCAGGGATCAAACCTGGGTCTCCTGCATTGCAAGCAGATTCTTTACCATCTGAGCCACAAGGGAAGCTCATGTTGTTATTATTACTATACAATAAGGTGAAACTGTTCACTCAAAACTGTGTTAAATGATGACTGGATAAGAGAAACAGCTATCTAGTTTATCTTCCTTAAAAAAGGGAGGGGGAGCTGATTATGTAGAAATGCAGCTATAATTTCAGCATAAATAAGTTTGCATATGTAATTCACACTGTGATTGTTTATAATTATTTAAAGTGAAAATGTATTTCTATGTCAACGAAATATATTACTTCAAGATCACATACAAGATTTCTATTGTAATACACATGAAATGATGGTCTTTTTCTGCCCAGTTTGAAACATTTCCCTGAAAAGGAAAAGTATGATGCCCTTCTGAAACAAGGTTAAAATATAAACATAGTCATTTGTCTAATAATCAGTATAAAAATAATTATTATACAACATTTAAGTGGAACCTTACAAATCACAAAACTCTCTTTATACAATATATTTGTCATATGTATCGCTTGATACTGTCTTCATTTACAGACTGTGTTTTTCCTGAGTATCTGTGATGGATCTGTCACTGAGCTAAACAGCTTCACATATTATCTCAGTCTTCAAAATAACAGGAAAATAAGTAATCCATTTAAGAATGAGAATATTGAGTTGAAAAGTTGGTTTACTCAAGCTAACAGAGAATGGCAAAGAACTAGGAATCTCACCCAACATCCAAAAATCTTTTGAATATAACAAATTACCTGTAAAAATTCCAAATAAAAATTGTCAAATGAGGAGTCCTACATATTAGAAGCTTATGTAATTTTTTCCACTTTGAATATTAACCACAAGGAGGTAAGAAAGTCTTGAGTAAAAATTTTAAAACTGACATAAAATGATTTCCTGCTGCTGCTAAGTCACTTCAATCATGTCCGACTCTGTGTGACCCCACAGACGGCAGCCCACCAGGCTCCGCCATCCCTGGGATTCTCCAGGGAAGAACACTGGAGTGGGTTGCCAGCTCCTTCTCCAATGCATGAAAGTGAAAAGTGAAAGTGAAGTTGCTCAGTTGTGTCCTACTCTTAGCGACCCCATGGACTGCAGCCCACGAGGCTCCTCCCTCCATGGGATTTTCCAGGCAAGAGTGCTGGAGTGGGGTGCCATTGCCTTCTCCAAAATGTTTTCCTACAGAAACACAAATTAAGAATGGGAACGAAGCAACATGTACACACATGAGGAGTTGGCTTCCCCACACAGCATCTAACACGGAAGAATCACCTTCCCCCAGTGAAGTGACCACTTGTATTCAGTTATACTCCAGTGTTTCTCCTCCACTCTTTGCTCATTTTGTCATTTTATAACATCCCATTATACATTCAGTTAAAAAAAACAACACCGACTTCTTTCTAACTGCTAAACTGTATGCTGGGAGCAGAGGCTATTTTATCAATGGAAACACTGGTGCCTCGCATGTGGTTAGAGCTTAATATGACCCCACTTCCCAGTATCACCCCCATCATTTCTCTCTGCTTCTAACTATCACATACACTTAGACACACATATAGCCCTCTAAATCCACAGGCAACACTTATTTCTTTGGGGTTTTCATTACTAATTCATGGAAAGAAGCAGAGTAAACAAAATAAACCTGACAGAACTGCTTATCTTTAAAAATTGCAAAAAAGTGCAGCTTTTTATTGACAAGTATACAAGTCTCTCTTTATTGCTAGCTGTTTCAGAACTCCTTTTATAAGGTCTCTGACCTTATTCTCAGTCTTCAGTCAACTATTAGGGCCATTCAAGAGCCCCCATGCATTGTAAGTGAGATGCGCCCACATTTCCAAAGAAACACAGATCAGCATCCCGTGCAGAGTGCTCTGCCCTTTTGTTGAAAGGGAACCATCGAGTCAAGTCACTATTGCCACCTCCAAGGAGCTACAATCATGTAAAGGGGACAATATACACACACACACACACACACACACACACACACTAAAATAAGCTCCTGCTATGTTAATATTACATGTTAATGTTACATATAGATGATCCTGACATTGAGATGGGATGAGATCGTGACAGGTGAAGAGGAAAAGTGCCTGAGCTGGAAGAAAGCATCCTGAGAAGGGCACTGCAAGGGAGCATTCTTGCGAATGCGCAGGGGAATGAGGGAGCAGGGGCTGGGAAAAGCTGGCTGGGGCAGACCTGTGACAGCCTGAAGGCCACACTGAGGAGCCTTCATTTCCACTCAGTCATCACCTGAACAGCAACACAGCATGTTACTCCTGCTTGAAGTATACAAGCTCAGAGTGGTTCATAACAACTGATACAGCCTTCTTGAATAATCTAGCAGAGTCACAAAGACTCTATAAAAGTCTATGAAAGACTATAAAGTCTATAAAACTAGACCCATTTAAGAAACAGGGAAAGTAAACTGTATATACAGACAGCCCTCTTTTCTTTTGTTTTCCATCATAATGGCACAGAGGTATCCCCATAGGTTAGATTACATTTAATGCTACTATAAAACTCATAAAACCCATCCAAGAACTTAATTTAAAATGGAGAAGGAGTCTCTCCACAATTCATACATTTATTTAAAAGCTCCTGGTAGAAATCCAAAGTTACACACCACACTGTTGCAGGCTGGGAGAGGGTATGTAGATAAGGGAACTTTAACTGTCTCAAAATCTTTTTGCAGTGTTTGAGTATTTTATTGCACCTGTAACTTAGAAAAATAAGGTAATTAAAAAAATTTTATATGGATACAACCCAAAATAACTGTGTTGTTTATAATCCAGGATTGATATTTCTAGACAGTAAAAAAACAAGGTTCTGATTACATTGCTCTAAGATTTTCTTATAAGTCTGTTCCCTGGCCAGACTTAAACTGTGTTAGATTGGAATCATATTTGATTGAGAAATGTTTAATTTCCTCTTTCAAAGGTTGTGTCATTCTGCTTAAGCATCTTCTGGGTTCTGTGCCTCCTAGCTAAACTGAAGGTAGTAGTCTAAGGTCTTTAAAAGTCTTCACAAGAATGATAAATAAGTAGAAGAAGGAGAAAATAAAAGGAAATAAGGGAATATTTATATTCTACATAGAACTACTAATATCTGAGAAGAATCTGGGCAACATTTTAGCAAAAATGAAGAAATAATCCAAACGTGATAAAGGGCTTGGACTTGTGAGGTCCTTTCTCTGATTCTAAATACACATTTCATTCTAATAGCTTAGCTGCTTTTACAAGATGCATGCTCAGTCATGTTTCACTCTTTGAGACTTCACGGACTGTAGCCTGCCAGGCTCCTCTGTCCATGGGATATTCCAGGTAAGAATACTGGAGTAGGTTGCCATTTCCTTTCTCCAGGAGATCTTCCTGAACCAGGGGTGGAACTTGAGTCTCTTGCATTGGCAGGACTCTTGACCACTGTGCCACCTGGGAAGCCTGCTTTTTACAGGATATGGAATACAAATTTATCTCATTAAGAGTTTAGCACTACTTTTGAGGACACAGTGCTACCAAAATAAAGAACTAATTATAAATGGCCTCCAGATATGAAGGCCTTGAGGGTTTCTGAGGAACTTGAAACAACCTTTCAAGTAAATGTATAAATTATTAGAGTATTCTAATTGAACACATATAAAATCAAAACCTTGGGCTTAATTCTGTCTTACTTCTAGTGTTATTTAAACTATTTTATATTTGAAACAGGTCAACTGAAAAACTAAATTTATTTCACACCGAATTTCATATTTGACTATTACAATGTATCAGGTTAGCATTTAGGGAGGTAGGGATTAGCAGTCATTAATGTAAAATCTATTTTAAAGTAAACCAGTTGTTACCAACTGATTTAAGCAGGAAGAAAATGGTAACTAAAATAGTTAGGTTTTAATGAGGAGGCATGTTGTGTATCACTATATATTTTGGTCTGCAAATATCAATGATCAGTTTTTCCTATATTCCAGTAGGAGGAGAAAGTGCAACATCTTTTTAAATACACAAGAAAAACGAATCTTGACATTTAGAAGATTATCGCTAGATACTGGTTCTTCATGTATTTATAAAAGGATGTCTGATGGCCTCAAGTATAATTCAAAATTTTATTTAGCGTGGGTCCTTGATGAAGTCTGTTAGGCATCCTTGAATTGAACAGAACTGGTCATCAACAGACTCAACTTTTACAAAACCACGTGCTGAGGTCTATACTGAACTGTAAGGTGAGATATACAACTTTAGAAACACTGGAAAGTTTAGACACATTTTTTAGAGTAAGAAACTTATTACATAAATTATTTCAGCCGTATATGTCGTATAGCATGGGACATGTTACAGGCTTTTAACTAAAATTAAAAAAAAAAAACACTCTAGGTAGAATTCTTTTTCGAAGAGGTAAATGACTGTGTTATATGTTCTGAGTCTGTTTCCTAGCCTGCACCAACTGACATATGATGTAAAGTTAAATATGTACCATGACAAAACCTTACATTTAGACCACTGTGGTGAACTAAGAACACAGTGGGGAAATGACTGTTCTGAATTAGTGAAAATTTTAAATGAAGCCCATTGTAAAAGTCAAAGATCAGGAAACTGTTATCTGGAAAAGCAGTCTTTCTTTTCTAGGAAACACAAATACTGATTTAAACAGAGGCCCCGGCTTCTAGTTCCCACCCCTCAAACCTCCAACTGGAGCAAGTTCAGAGTCATCAGGCATTAACAGCAATGCAACTGCAAATTCAAAATACTAGCTGGTGGAAAAGAGGGTGTAAGCAACAGCACTAAGGGGGAGAAAAGACAAAAAAATAAATAATAATAATGCCACCCCATTCACTCCAATCCACCCGCAACAAGAAAAGAGGGCTAAGTATAAGGAAAATCAAGAATTAAGCTCTATTTTTCTCCCCAAATTGGAGAAAAAAGGAAAATTCACAATTTTTTCCCATAGTTGCTATTTTTGTGTAAAACTTCAAAAAATTAGAGAGGGCCTTCTAATTTTGTTTTACAAATTTAATCTACACATAATCCATTCTCTACAGAGAAGGAAAGGAACAGAAAGAAAAACAAAAAAGATTAGCCACACACTTAAGCCTAGTCAAAGTTGGCAAGAATGTTATCTCCGATAAGGCTTCTACAGTAACAAATGTATTACTTTTCATGCCCAGCTTTCAATCATTCCGGGGAAGAACGCGAAACACAAAGTTGCATTGCCTGTCCAAAGAGTAACACCAATTTGTCTGCAGAGAAGGTCTCCGATTTCTAAGACCGTACTTTCGAGTTCCAGCATGACCATCTCCTCTCAGACCAAGCGCCAGAAACTGTCAACTGCCTGCCCTACTTAAATGTCCATCTTGCACCGACTTCGCCAAGCACGAGACAGACAGTTACAGAAGCGGGGAGAGGGAGCGGTTGATCCCACTTGTGGCCGCATAACAGCGTTCCTGCAGCTATACCCAGAAACTTGGGGTGCCCTCACCGAAGCTTCGGGCCAAACCCCGGAGCGCGACCATGAACGTGGCCCGTAGGGCGATGATGGGGTGGCGGCACGTGTTCGCAGGGCCGGACCTGCACCGGCCGGGGGACACGCGGCGGGTCGAAGCTGGGAAATGCGCCCGCAACCCCCCACCCCGCCGCAGGGGCGGCGGCCCGCGCGCGGGGGCCTCACCTGCACCCCGGTGTAGTTCTCGAAGAAGAAGAGCACCATGCTCTGATAGACGCAGTAGAGCCGGTCGTCCACCGCCTGGTAGAAGCGCGAGGGCAGTAGGGCGGAGAGCAGCCGCCAGGCGCCCCAGGCCAGCACGTAGGTGGGCGCCGTGCCCAGTAGCACGGCGCCGGCAGCACGCAGCGCACCGAGTGCATGTGGAGCACCAGGGATAGCAGCATCCTCCCGTCTCCACGCGCCCGGCGCTCCGCCGGCCCTGCGCTGCTCCGCCGCCTCCCGCCTCCGCGAGGCCCTAGCTCGCGGGCCAATCAGCTGGCCGCGCCCGGCCCCGCCGCCGCCCCCTCACCGCGCCCGGCCGCCCGCCGCACCTGAGACGCCCAGCCCGCGCCCGCTCGGGCCTCCGCCCCCAGCCGCATGGGCCGGGCCGCCGCCGGAGGGC
>SJYC01094617.1:0-39318 GCA_006408675.1 Madoqua kirkii
TTTTTTTTTTTTTTTTGGTGTTAGTTGTATAAGATCTTTCTGCATTAGTGGTTGGGGCATAGACTTGGATTGCTGTGATACTGAATGGTTTACCTTGGAAACCACAGAATCATTCTCTAGTTTTTGAGACTGCACCCAAGTATTGCATTTCAGACTCTTGCTGACTATGCATGCTACTTCATTTCTTCTAAGGGATTTTTGCCCACAGTGGTAGATATAACAGTCATCTGAATTAAATTCCCTGCTTCTTGTCCATTTTAGTTCACTGGTTTCTAAATGTTCCCTCTTGCCATCTCCTGTTTGATCACTTCCATTTTACCTTGATTCATGGACCTAACATTCCCAGGTTCCTGTGCAATATTTTCTTACAGCATCAGACTTTACTTTCACTACCAGACACAATCACAACTGGGAGCTGTTTCCACTTTGGCTCAGCCTCCTCATTCCTTCTGAAGTTATTTCTGTACTGATCTCCAGTAGCATATTGGACACCTGTTGACCTGGAGGGTTCACCTTTCGGTGTCATATCTTTTTGCCTTTTCATACTGTTCATGGGTAAACATTCCCAGGTTCCTGTGCAATATTTTCTTACAGCATCAGACTTTACTTTCACTACCAGACACAATCACAACTGGGAGCTGTTTCCACTTTGGCTCAGCCTCCTCATTCCTTCTGAAGTTATTTCTGTACTGATCTCCAGTAGCATATTGGACACCTGTTGACCTGGAGGGTTCACCTTTCGGTGTCATATCTTTTTGCCTTTTCATACTGTTCATGGGTATCTCAAGGCAAGAATACTGAAGTGGTTTGCCATTCCCTTCTCCAGTGGACCACATTTTGTCAGAACTCTCCATCATGACCCATCCATCTTGGGTGGCCAGACACAGCACGGCTCTTAGTTTCACTGAGTTAGACAAGGCTGTGCCCATCCATGTGATCAGTTCGGTTAGTTTTTTGTGATTTTGGTTTTCATTCTGTGTGCCCTCTAATGGATGAGGATAAGAGACTTATGCAATCTCTTACCCAAACTATGGAAGTGTAAAAGTTATGGAAGTTATATAATAGCATGGAAGGTAGAAGTTAAACCTCTGCTCAGCTTTGGACCTGAGTTTTCTTCACTATGAAATACAGAGTACAGAACTGACAAGGTGATTTCTGAAGTTCCTGCTCATGTGAACAGTCTAGGACTCCACCTTGCATACCTTTTCAGAATATTCAAGTTCCTAGTTCAAACCATTTAAATCTTTGCAAATTAATTTATTAAAATCTTGGGGAACCTTGCTGTTGAGAATTTGATAGATGGCCAACTTCCTTCTCTGCTGAGTCTATGCCTGTAAAATGTGAAAACAAACATTGAGCTCTCTCAAACAGCTCAGCAGAGCTGACTGAAGAGAGCACAGCCAACACCCCAGTCTGAAGGGAACAGTAAGCTTGGTTAAAATGCTTACTCCTATGACCTCAGGCAGAGACAAATCTCACTCACAGGATCTCAAGTATCCTCAGTGGCTCAGCCTCAGCACCACCTCTAACCACTGGAAAAAGAAATTATGATGGATACGTGTACCTGAGATCACAACTGCAAAAGGACTTCGCAACTATAGCCTGCTGTTGTAATGTGACTTACTGCATTATCGTTATTAGTGGTGGTGTTATTAAAAAGCTTTGGAAAATATACAGCAAACTGTTAGCAGCATTTATATCTGAAATGTGGGGAGATTAAAAGATACGTTTTAGATTAGTGTTTCTAACCACTTTGAATGGAAAACAATCAACTCTCTCTAATTTTGTGCCAGAAAAACCAATTAAGAGAAAAAGGTAAATGATAGGACCTCCTCTGCGTGCAGTATTGTTTTGTAATAACTTTAGCCTCACGTCCCCGGGCAGGGAGTCACTTAGAGTCACGAAGCCCAGCTTCCTAACATTTCAGAGTTTATTCTTTTATGCATTGAAAAAAGAAACTGTTAGTTGTTCAGTCATGTCCAACTCTTTGCAGACCCATGGACTGTAACACCAGGCTCCTCTGTCCATGGGATTCTCCAAGCAAGAATACTGGAATGGGTTGCCATATCGTCTTCCAGGGGATCTTCCCAACCCAGGGATCAAATCCAGATTTCCTGCTCTGCAGGTGGATTCTTTACCATCCAAGCTACCAGGGAAGCCCTTTATGTGTTAGATGGGGATAAACTTGTCCATCTCCCAGGAATCGGTGAAAGGGCTTCAGAGGTGAATCCAAAACAAAGCAGTGTACATAAAGTAAAATAAATATTACTATCTCACTGGATCTTTACAGCTGCCGTATGGTTTTGACTGAACTTCTTACCTCCCAATTTATGAAGGCTACAGCAAAACCACAGACAGGTTAGGTAAATGATTTTGGACAACAAGGTCAGTTGGCCCCAAGGCCTATTTCCTCTTTGCATAATTTTATGCATATGTATCTGTTTATTTGCCTAGGGCTAGGGAATCACTTGCATATCATTTTCTTATACAACCCAGAAAAGAATACAAGTACAAAAGAAGAAAAACTCGGTTAACAAATCTACCATTAACAAAACAGTTGTCACCATCTTGGGCAGCCGTGAGGAAAGAACCGCAAACCCAAGCCCAGTTGAAAAGGTTGCCAAATGTAATTTTCTCCAGTTTTATTTATCTCTATAAAGCAGTTAAACAGAAGGCAGAAAAGCTGAGAGAGGGAAAAAATAGCTCCTTTCAAACTAAAGCAACCTATATTCCTTCTGGTGTCTCTTCCCTTCCCCCAAGCCCCACTTCAGCTGCAGCCTCCAGAAACGCCTGTGGAGTCTTAGCACATTGAGGTTCTGCCTCATATTTCACGGTCCCTGAAACAACAGCTAGTGCACAGGTTGTCACTGTGAATAGCAGATCCTAAGACTGGGGACTCAGCTGCCTCCATCGTTCAGAAGGGAATTGAAGAGAGTTATTTCTTTACTATTCTGGGGAGGCATGGTTGGCTCTGCCACTGGCCAGCTGTTGGACCTCAGACAAAACATTGAACTTCTTCCAGTTCCAGAGGCTTCTTCCAGTTTCTCTCTCTCTCTCTCTTTTTTAATCTACAGAATAGGCATATTGATGTCTATTTCACTGAGTTGTTGCAATAATTAGGTATAGGGTTGCATGAACTAGGTATAGGGTTCAATGTAATTAATAGTGAAGTACCTAGCATGGAGCTTGACATTTGATAGGTGCTCACAAACCGCTTACTGTCTCTAAGAGGCATTGCGGTATAAGGGCCAAGTCCCCGGACTTGATCCAGGCAGCCTAGGTTTGAACTCAGGCTCTGCCATTTACAAGTGTGTAATCGTGTCTGCTCCTTCTCTACAGAAAGGGGATAATGACGGTGTCTATTATAAGGATTCTAAAAGGCTTAGAACAGTAAGCGTTCAATAAATAGCAAAGGGCTCATACATCATCTAAACCGCCATGTGGGAGGTCAGGAGGGAGGGAGAGAGGGCCACTCATGGCGCCACAAGAGCCCTGACGACCCAGTGCATCCCCTCACTTCTTCTTCATCTGTTTCTATCACTCCTGACAACATCTCACTCTCTCCTCTCTCCTCTGTCAGTGGCTTCTGTCCCAGAGTTTCTCCACATACTGCACTTAGCATTCAATTTCCTCACTTGACTGGTTCCCCTCCCCTAAGGCTCAGATCTCAGGCCAGGCCACCTCCGAGACACTGGCCTCCTTCATATCCATCCAGTCTCCAGTGTGACCACAGTTGCAAAGTGATTCAAAGCCTGGCAGCTTCTGTTCTAGGAAGGTGGCTGTAAGAGTGCAGAGCACTTTGAATTATGGTTTCATAACCATCACAGAAATTATGAAACCCAGTCCTCTCCTGTTATAGATGGGGAACCAGACTGAGAAAGTGAGTTGTCCAAGGGCATGCGCTATGTCAAAGGTGGAGCTAAACCAAGCCTCCTGACTCCTGGTCCAGTGCTCCTCCTACTCCTCCAAATTCCCAAATCTCCCTCAAACTTAGCTGAGCCCCCACTAAAGACTACACACTTGGATAAGTGCCCACTTTGGCCATGACAGCCTCCAAGGGGCTCGAATTCTGCTGGGGGAATTCAGTTCAGTTTAGTCTCTCAGTCATGTCCGACTCTTTGCAACCCCATGGATTGTGGCACACCAGGCTTCCCTGTCCATCACCAACTCCCGGAGCTTGCTCAAACTCATGTCCATTGAGTCGGTGATGCCATCCAACCACCTCAAACTCTGTCATCCCGTCTCTTCCTGACTTTAATCTTTCCCAGCATCAGAGTCTTTCCCACTGAGTCAGCTCTTTGCATCAGGTGGCCAAAATATGGGAGCTTCAGCTTCAACATCAGTCCTTCCAATGACTATTCAGGACTGATTTCCTTTTGGATTGACTGGTTTGATCTCCTTGCAGTCCAAGGGACTCTCAACAGTCTTCCCCAACATGACAGTTCAAAAGCAACCAAATGAAACAATAAGACAGGCAATATTCCAGAGGCATCCATAACGTGCTAGGAAAGTCCAAAGGCAGGAGAGGCTACCTCTTTGGGCAGAGTCAGGGGAGCAAGGTCAGAGTGAGGCTTGTTTGAGCCAGACCTGGCAGGATGAGTAGAGGACGATCAGTGTGGGGGACTTCCTCAGTGGTCCCGTGGTTAAGAATCCACCTTGCAATGCTGGGTGCTTGGGTTCAATATCTGATCAGGAAACGAGAATCCCACATGTCCCTAGGCAACTAGGCCCATGAGGCACAACTAGAGAGATGGCTGGGCCACATCCGCTGAGCCTGAGCACCACAACTCCTGAGCCCCCATGCTCTCCGGCCCGTGCAGCCCCAAAATTAAAAAAGCAGTCAGCAGGATACAATGGGGAAAGTGGTCTTGGCATGGGGAAAGGGTGAGCAGACGCACGGAAGGGTAGAGAGCCTGCCTAGTCAGGAGGAGGTTGTGGCAAGGCTGGGGGAAGGGACAGGAGAGGACACAGGGGCCAGCGAGTGCTCGCTCCCAGTGACTGTCCAGTGTAGCACCATCTCAGCCCTGCATCTCACTCCCACCGCTCACCTACCTGACCATCTCAAATTTCACCTCCTGGGGGTCTCCCCTGACTCTCACCCCCTCGGCACATTCCTACAGGACCCTGTGCATGCCCTACATAGCACATCTCCGCGTCCCTGACCCTACCTCCCCAGCGAGGCTCTGAACCGCACGTGCAGGGTCTCCATCGCCCTCGCCTGTCTCTTTCCTCAGTGCCGATGCTCACACAACAGGAAACATCCACGGACCAAATGAACAAATGCAAGAAAAGAACAGCAAGTGAACAAAGCTGAATAGGACTGAGGCAGGGCAGAGTACGGTGAGAGCCCCTAGAAGATAAGTTGTACCTAAGAGTCCTCTTATCGGAGGATATCTGACCCAAGATTCCTTCAGTCCTCCAGTACCCCCTTAAAAAAGTTGGTTCCATCAGAGAATTACAGAAAAACAAAAGCCTTATATATACCGTGGTAGAGACTGACCGTTGTTCCCAAAAGCCCTTCTCCTAGTTTCTCTTGAAGTGATAGAAACCCAGATTTTAGATGGATATGTGGCCTCCTAGAATAAAGACTACATTTCCCAGCCTGCAGCAGTCAGGCATGGCTATGTGACCAAGTTCTGACCCGTGAAATATGAGCAAAAGTGACCATCATGTCAATATCCAGTCGTTTCACCTACACCTTTGACAGCAATTTTTGTAACCTCCTCAATTCTACTGAAGCTTTCCAAAAACAAAAAAACAAAAACAACTTCAGCTTTTATGAAAATAAGTTCTATTTCATCAATGTATAGAATGTTTTCTTGAACTAAAGAAGGAGTAAACAGTTCAGGATCACCTAGAACTGACTATCAATAAGTAGGAACTAATAGCTAGCAATTCAGATAGTGGGAGGGAAAGTCCATGTGCAGACCAGAGAGCAGCCTCTTAGCTGCAAGGACCCCACCTCCCACGGGCATCATCAGAGCACTCACAGAGGGGACAGCCCCAGTTTACTTAGCCAGGCCATATCGTGAAGGTTACTTATGAGAGCTTCTGCTATAGAAGCCAAAGGCACAGGGATATTTGGGGTCTTTCAGGGGAAAGATGAGTAGATGAGACACAGGAGCACTGCCAGAAGTGCCCGGGGCTGGACAAAGAAACGCTTCTTTGAGGGGGTGGGGCTCATCTCCTCTGGGCACCCCCTGGACCTCTACTGGCCAGTGGGCAATCTCTGCCTGTCACCATCCATCTGGCCTGTCCCAGAAGTCAAGCATTCTTAAACAGACATTCCTCCGATCTCCTGCAGGCTTGCTTCCTGCCATCTGGTAGGAGATAGTGGTGGCCACCGGGCTGGGCAAGTGCATATATCTTTATGTACTGGGCGGGTAGAAGAGAGCTTTAGGGTTCATGAGGGGAGATCTCTGAACTCCTTTGCCGTGAATGCCATGCCTTCAGTAATAATAATACGTACACAAAGAGGAAGCATGTGCGGCTTGGCAGGCCTCTGGCCCCTGAAGCCGCATGCACGCAAGAACAGCCTGTACTACCTGGGAAGCTGGCCCTGCTCCCTCTGTGGGATGTGTGCCCAAGAAAGGACAGCAGACCTGGTCTGCTCTGCAGCTTGGAAAGAAGGGCATACCCACACAGTTCAAGCAACAGGAGGCACAGAGAGCGAGCCATGATGCAGAAACCAGGAAAGCTCAGGCCTGAACCAGGAGAGATGCATGTGGACTGAGCAGGAATTCTGGAAATGTTCACTGAATGGATAAGTGTGTCATTTCCACACAGTGGATAAGTGCCTGTTGGGGGTGTGCATCGGTGTGTGTGCCGACCTGCCCTTGGGTGCCACCAAGCCCTCCGTATTCTCATAGCATGGCAACCTGTAATTGCTTGGTTAGGGTGAGTCATAGTAACTCAGCTATGTGCTTGCTGGTTGATACCAAATCAAACTGAAGCCCCTCCAGGGCAGGGCCTCTGTCTCATCCCAGTATTCTCAGGCATCAACACAGACGTAGATGCTTAAAACATTTGAAGAATGAGTGAATGACATGCTATACAGTTTATAGAAACATTTTTACAATCATTATCTCACCTGATCTTCTCCCTAAAACCCTGTGAATTAGAAAGAGCAACTTTATTATCCTGATTTTAGAGAAGAGCAGACAGACAGAGAGGTCAAAGTAGCAGCTACAGTAAAACCTTTTCTCAAAGTAGATCTTCAATCTCAGATCTCCTTCCCAGGGAAAAATAAAATGAGAAAGCATCAGTTCTTTTAAAATGAAAAAAAACAAACCAACTTGTTATTTTGTATTGGAATATAGCTGATTACAGTGTTGTGAGAGTTTCAGGTGAACAGGGAAGGAACTCAGCCACATGTATACAGGCATCCCTTCTCCCCCAAACTCCCTCCCATCCAGGCTTCCACATAGCACTGAGCAGAGTTCCATGTGCTATACAGTAGGTCCTTATTGGTTATCCATCTTAAATGTAGCAGCGTGTGCATGCCCATCCCAAACTCTCTATCTCTTCCCCCAGAGAACACATCACCTCTGGATGCGGAAGAGGAGATAAAGATCTCTGGTCAGACTCCCTGGCCTCCTGGACAAGGACAGCAGGGCCCAGAAAGCCAGCTAGTGGGGGAATGGAGGCCCGAGCCCAGGCGCCCCACCTTCCAGCCCAGGGTACCATCCCGTTCTCACACCCAGGCTCCCTCTGCCTAGGGGCTGTTGGTCCAGTCACTGAGGATGCTGGCATGGAAGAGACAAGGACGAGTTTCTGCTGAAAGACCTGGAGAACAGGCAGCGTGGTGCCTGAGTTGCTCTCAGCTGCACCAAAACCGGGCAGGCCACGTGTCCCTTGGACAGCTGTGCTGGTCACTGTTCGGCCACAGCAGCAGAGAGACACACTGAATCCACCGGAACTGGGTTCCTCCGTCTCACTCTTTCCTTTCAGATCTTAGCAGCGTTTCCTTCGCTTAAGAGAGAGAGATTCAAGTTTATCCTCCCACCACCCCACCTGTGCCATGGTAGCAGATATTTGTCTCATCAGTGGGAAAACGGTGCCCCTTGTCAGTTCTTTGGCAGGCGTAGCTCTCATTGCCTCCTTGCTACTGGGCTTCCCCACAAATATCTGTCTGTCTCTATGGGACACGATTGCCTGACATGAAGTCACCCTTTGTTGTGGTGGCTTTTGCTGTTATTTAGTTGCTAACTCCTGTCTGATTCTTTCATGACCCCATGGACTGCAACCTGCCAGGCTCCTCTGTCCGTGGGATTTCCCAGGCAAGAATGCTGGAGTGGGTTACCATTTCCTCCTCCAGGGGATCTTCCCAACCCAGGGATTGAACCTGCATCTCTTGCATTGGCAGGCGGATTCTTTACCACTGAGCCACCCGGAAGCCCGAAGTCATCATTACTTGACATGAAGTCATTGGTGCAGGGCTCATCTCAGCTGGAAAGTTTCCTGCAGCCTCCGGTGCCCAGCTGGCCTCCTGGGAAAGGGGACTGAGTGGCTCACACCAGGAATCACTCACAGGCCTCAAAGAGCAAGTGGGCTCTGGACACAGTCGTGGGCGTGGGTGGGAGCTTCTGTCAGTCCTGCCTCAAGAGCCGCCATCCAGAGTTTGTGAGGGTCCCTCCTCTAGTGGGCTTCCCTGGTGGCTCAGATGGTAAAGCGTCTGTCTACATCGCAGGAGACTCGGGTTCGATCCCTGGGTTGGGAAGATCCCCTGGAGAAGGAAACGGCAATCCACTCCAGTACTATTGCCTGGAAAATCCCATGGACAGAGGAGCCTGGTAGGCTACAGTCCATGGGATCGCAGAGTTGGACACGACTCAGAGATTTCACTTTCACTTTCACTCCTCTAGTGGGAGGAAACTCATTCATTCCCACGTCACCCCTCCCGGTGCCTGGAGCAGCCGCAGAAAGGCTGTGTATGGAAGCCAGATGCCCGGGAAGCACCCAGGCCCCCTGCCTCTGGAAGCAGATGAGGCTCTGCTTTGGGTCTGACCAATTCCTGAGGCCCGTGCTCTCATGATCCACCGCCAGGCACTGTGCAACTGCCTCTGTTTTCCCCCCACACCGCCCCAGACGCATGCCTCAATCCCTTCACGTTTCTCCAGGGGGATTCTGTGCGTTTCATAGAGGTGAGAAAGTGGCAGCCCCGCAGCGTGCTGATTTCTGCCATCTCTCTGCTCCAAGACAGACCTGGCCCTGTGTCAGACCCCAGCCTGCATACCCTCTGTCCCCTCTGAGTCCACTAGCAGCTACAATATGCAGTTTCCAGAGCACTGCAGCTCTCCATCTCTGTCTCTCGACTCCCTCACCCACAGGCTTTCTCCTGGACGTAAAACGTGTTTAACCCATCCAGGGCAGCCCCGAGACTGGGGATAACCCTCAACCAAGGAGAGACACAAGCCCAGAAAATCACTACAGCCTCCCTGATGCCTGGTGGGACAACATTCAGCCCAGTTCTTCAGGCTCTGTGGGATGGACCCCCATCGCCCACATGGCGCCCCCTCAGTAAAGCCCCTTTCGGGCCTTCTCCCTTCCCTGACCCCCTCTTCCCCTCTCCTGTGCTCCCTGGGCTCATGTCTCAGACACCAGCCTGCAGCCATGCCCGGGAACCCAGAGTCAGAGCTCCCTCTGGGGCTCCAGCAGCTCCCTTCTCTGTCAGTTGCCTGGTTCGCCTCCTTCTCTGAGGGCAGCAGAGACTCCCAGGGATTCAGCTCTCCTAAAGAGACCGACGCTGTTTCTTCCCACGACAGTTGCTCTTCTGTATCTACTTTTAGGAAAATATTTTCTCTCTCTTCTCTCACATGCCTGGTTGCTCCATGTGTGTCTCCTCTGTGAGGAGCACGTGCTTCGGCTAAGCCGGGTAACAGCAGAGCATAGCAAGCCCACTTGCCCTGGCCCAGCTAGTCCCCAGCTGCTGAGACAGGGAGCAGGAAGGCCTGGCCTCTGGTCCGTTTGTCTCCTCACTTGTTGGCCTTGACAAGTCACATATGTTTCTGGCCTCTCTTCCATCACCTCTTAAAAGAAGGAGGTGGTGCAACTAGCAATGAGCATACTAAGTGACATATGTCAACAAGAGAAAGACAAACACCACATGATATCACTTATATGTGGAATCTAAACTACAGTTCAGATGAACCTGTCTATGAAACAGAAACAGAATCATGGACACAGAGAATGCCCTGGAAGTTGCCACGAGGGGAGCGGGAGAGGGCTGGATTGGGAGTTTGAGATTAGCAGATGCAAACTGATGTATACAGTAGGATACAGGGAACTACACGTGTATATGTATGTGTGTGTGTATATATATATATATATATATATATATATACTGTATATGGATACATTCACATATACACTATGTATATATGTATAGCTGAATTACTTTACTATACAGCAGTAATTAATGCTGCTGCTGCTGCTGCTAAGTCGCTCCAGTCGTGTCCAACTCTGTGCCACCCCATAGACGGCAGCCCACCAGGCTCCCCCATCCCTGGGATTCTCCAGGCAAGAGTACTGGAGTGGGTTTCCATTTCCTTCTCCAGTGCATAAAAGTGAAAGTGAAGTCACTCAGTTGTGTACAACTCTTAGCGACCCCATGGACTGCAGCCCACCAGGTTCCTCCGTCCATGGGATTTTCCAGGCAGGAGTACTGGAGTGGGGTGCCATTGCCTTCTCCGAGTAATTCATAGGACATTGTAAATCAATTAAACTTCAATTTAAAATAAAACGGTGAACTAGGGGCATTACTGAGCACAAGTTCCTGTGCCCGACTCACAGTGAGACCCAACAAACCAAAACATCAGAGCTGGAAGCAGAGGAAGTTTACGGCAGGACTGAGCAAGAGCAGGTGGCTGATGCCCGCCCAAACCCTGAACTCCCGGAAGAGTTTCAGCAAAGCATTCTTAAAGGCCGGGTGAGGGCAGGAAGGGCATCCCAGGGAGTGTGACCAGCTCGTGCCCAATCCTCTGGTGGTTGATGTTGAGGTAACAAGGCAGAGTCACATTATCACTCCTCAGACACCAGAAGGCCTGGGGGACCTGTGTTCATGGTCACTGATCATGGTTAACTTCTTCCATTTGGGGGTAGGATTTGGGGGGGTTGCCATTTTAAAAACATTTCTTTATTTTTGATTGATTGATGATTGGTTTACAATATTGGTTTGATTTCTGTCATACATCAACACGAATTAACCATCAGGGTACATATGTCCCCTCCCTCTTGAATCTCTTACCTGCCTCCCGCCCATTCCCACCCCTCTAGGTTATTCCAGAGCCCCAGCCTGAGTTCCTGAGTCATACGGCAAATTCCCATTGGCCATCTAATTACATATGTTAGTACATATGCTTCCACACTACTCATTCGTCTCACCCTCTCCCTCTTCTCTCCCACTCTTGTTCACAAGTCTCTCCTCTATGTCTGTGTCTCCACTGCTGCTCTGTGAATAGGGACATCAGTACCATCCTTCTAGATTCCATACAGATGCATTAATGTTTAATATTTTTTTTTCTCTTTCTGATTTACTTCAGTCTGTATAATAGCCTCTAGGTTCATTCACCTCATTAGAACTGACACAAGTGCATTCCTTTTCATGGCTGAGTACTATTCCATGGTATATATGTACCACAGCATCTTTATCCATTCACCTGTTGATGGACATCCAGGTCGCTTCCATGTCTTGGCTATTGTATATAGAGCTGCAATGAACACTGGGGTACATGTGTCTTTTTCAGCTTTGATTTCTTCAGGGTATATGCCTAGAAGTGGTATTGCTGGGTCATATGGTGATTTTATTCCTAGTTTTTTAAGGAATCTCCATACTGTGCCCCATAGTGGCTGTATCCATTTACATTCCCACCAGCAGTGTAGGAGGGTTCCCTTGTCTCCACACTCTCTTCAGCACTTGTTGCTTTTGGATCTTTTGATTATGGCCATTTTAGTATCTGAAATATGCATGAGATACTATCATCCGGGTCCTTCAGAGAGTAGCTGTGGCAGAGGATATGGCAGTGAAGGTCTGTGCTGGGAAGACCCCACTGGGTCCTGCTCACTCACAAAAGAGCTGAGAGGTATGTGGGGAGCAGAAGGAGGGCAGGAGGGGACACTCTCCCTGGAGGAGCAAATCGCACCCCCTGGAGAAGCAAACCACACCCCCTACTCCCTCAGTTTTCCCCAGTTTCCTTCCCAACAAAGAGCTGGCGCATGTGGCCTCTCACCTCCTCCAGGTCTGTAAGCCCCAGAATCAAGTCTCTGCTGCTGGTAACATTCAGAGATAATTAGCAAACTGCAGAAAGAGAAAAATATGAGTGATTGGGTCCAATTGGTGTTGTTTTCACAGTAGAACAACCTGCCCTAAGATGAGTAGATAATTGAGAAGAAAGAGTACGTGCCGCCTATGAGGTTCCCACAAACCACCCCAGGCACACAGGAGAGGCACCCGTGAATGCCCCCTGACCAGGAATGCTGAGACGGTTCCTGCTGCCGCTAGCAACACAGTCACACAATTCACACGTCCGAACTTGTTAATGAGAAAAAATGAAAGAGTACCTTGTTCCCCCAGATGACTTGATCACAGACTGCCCTGGATGACATCACTGCAACTCGGCTCAGAGCCAACCTCAGGAAACGTGAAGGAGCAGAAGCCGTTTTCTCCGCTTCAGTGCTGTCTTTACAGTCACAAAAGAACACCTGTCCACCGCAAGGAACTTTTCAGATTCAGCACAAAGGAGTTACTGAGCACGTGTCCTGCAGTGCAGGCCGGACCAGGCTGTGGATGCTAACCTGCTGGGCAAAAGCCTTCACCTCCCCAGGTCACAGACCCCTTGTAGAATGGTGGTGGCAACCTGTGCCTCAAAGAACCGCTCTGGGCATCAAATGGGGCAGTGTGTGCACGAGCACTTTACACACTGCAGCCGCCTCTTCAGAATCCAGGAGGGCGGTGTGCTTAGTGACCGGGCTTGCAGGGCTGCAGCCTACACGTGAAAGGTCAGATCCTAGCACCTGAGCATGCTCTTTACTGCCCATGCCTGTCTTGCTGCCTGCAAAATGAAGGTGATAATAGTAATAGCTGCCTCCTAGAGGGTGCTGGCAGAATTAAATGTGATCATTTATGTGAGAGTCTCAGATCACACCTGGCCAAGATAAGCTTTCAAAAAAAAAAAAATCAAGTTATTATAGTATTCCTCATTTAGCACAGGCTTCATGAAGGCGAGAGCATCACTCTTTTTCCAGACCCTCATATGGTGCCTGACACATAAGAATCCTAAATCAGAATGTGTTTTCACCATCTCCTTCCTCAACACATTCCTCATGTGTTCCCCTGGCGTCAATTGCATCTCAGCCGACAAGGACTCTGAAATACGTCTCACTCTGCTGCTGTTCATTTGCATCTCTCTTCAAACACGGTGTCCAGCCCTAGAGAACGGCTCCCAAGTTAAGGTCCAAATTGCCGCAAGTGTGGATGCAGGTTTAGCTGGACTGCAGGCACATCCTATCCAAAACTGTGTGAATTTGCTGAGAGGTGGTGACTGCTCAGCCCTTTATCACTGCCAGGGTTATGAGGCAAAGGCTCAGAAGCTCTGTCTACAACCTTGAAGCAGAGAAAGTGGACCTCAACCCAGTGACAGCTCAGGCTGAACTGCCTGTGCCTACAAAGGGTGGAAGAAAATGGAAACTGCCACTGGGGATTTCCCCGGTGGTCCAGCAGCTTAGAGTCCATGCTCCCAATGCAGGGGGCCCTGGGTTTAGTTACTGGTCAGGGAACTAGATCCCACATGCTGCCACTAAGAGTTCACATGACTCAGCTAAAGATCCTGCATGCTGTAACTGAAAAAAAAAAAAAAAAAGATCCACATGCCACAGTGAAGATCAAAGATTCTGCACATTGCAACTAAGACACAGCCAAATAAATAAATAAATATTTTTCAAAATTTCAAACTGAGAATTTTTTTTTCTAAACTGCCATTGAAGCCACTTGGCGAAACACAGGAAAACAACTGAACAAAAGAATTATTAGCTGGATTCAACAGTGCTTATTCTTCCCTTCCGAATGCAGGAGGCTGCCTTGTGTAACGTAAGAGCACTGGGCGTGGCCTGGGAAGACTCAGGCTCTGCTGCGTGTCTTTCTGAGACTGAATTTCCTCATCTGGGCTCTCACTCATTGTGAAGATCAAAAAAAGGTAAGGAACTCAAATAACCTGGAAATGATAAACAGCTGTATAAGTTTAAGAAAGATCAAAACCTATTTTTGCATTTCTTTTTTAGCCGCGAAGAGCAGCAGTAACAATAACACCTTCCGGCTTTGCAGGGTGGTTAGGTATAGGAGTGTTCCTATTGTGTTCCTACCTCCTAGCCCAGGGTATGGAAACTGTAGGTGCTTAGTAAATACCTGATAAATGAAAGAATCTGTGCTTCCCTGGTGGCTCAGAGGGTAAAGAACTTGCCTGCAATGCAAACACCCGAGTTTGATACCTGGGTTGGGAAGATCCCCTGAAGAAGGGAATGGCTACCCACTCCAGTATTCATGCCTAGAGAATCCCATGGACAGAGGAACCTGGTGAGCTACAGCACACTGGGCCACAAAGAGTCAGACACAACTTCACAACTAAACAACAAATGAAAGAATTAATGACTACCAGCAGAATTTCCATTTTCCTAATCTTTAGGACCCAAGGAAAATTTTCTTTAAGTGAAAAAAAAGCATGACTTGATGACTCCGACAGATCTGGGTTTAAATCCAGATTGGACCAGTTAATAGCTATATTGAGCTAATAATCAGCTGATGACTTTGAACCTTTGTATCCAAAGTGTGGACTATGGGCCCTTATCACACCAAGTTGCTGTGAAAAAAAGGAATGAGATAACCTATGCAATAGACTTGAGGAACTAGATCTGATATAAAGAATGCTTGAAGAACTATGGACAGAGGTTCAAGACATTGTACAGGAGACAGGGATCAAGACCATCCCCATGGAAAAGAAGTGCAAAAAGCGAAATGGCTGTTGGAGGAAGCCTTACAAATAGCTGTGAAAAGAAGAGAAGCGAAAAGCAAAGGAGAAAAGGAAAGATATAAGCATCTGAATGCAGAGTTCCAAAGAATAGCAAGGACAGTTAAGAAACCCTTCCTCAGTGATCAGTGCAAAGAAATAGAGGAAAACAGCAGAATGGGAAAGATAAGAGATCTCTTCAAGAAAATTAGAGATACCAAGGTAAGATTTCATGCAAAGATGGGCTCAATAAAGGACAGAAATGGTCTGAACCTCACAGAAGCAGAAGATATTAAGAAGAGGTGGCAGGAATACACAGAAGAACTATACAAAAAAGAGCTTCATGACCAAGATAATCATGATGGTATGAGCACTCACCTAGAGCCAGACATCCTGGAATGTGAAGTCAAGTGGGCCTTAGAAAGCATCACTATGAACAAAGCTAGTGGAGGTGATGGTATTCCAGTAGAGCTATTTCATATCCTGAAAGACGATGCTGTGAAAGTGCTGCACTCAATATGCCAGCAAATTTGGAAAACTCAGCAGTGGCCACAGGACTGGAAAAGGTCAGTTTTCATTCCAATTCCAAAGAAAGGCAATGCCAAAGAATGCTCAAACTACCACACAATTGCACTCATCTCATGGACCTAACAGAAGCAGAAGATATTAAGAAGAAGTGGCAAGAATACACAAAAGAACTGTACAAAAAAGATCTTCATGACCCAGATAATCATGATGGTGTGATCACTCACCTAGAGCCAGACATCCTGGAATATGAAGTCAAGTGGGCTTTAGAAAGCATCACTATGAACAAAGCTAGTGAGGTGATGGAATTCCAGTTGAGCTATTTCAAATCCTGAAGGATGATGCTGTGAAAGTGCTGCACTCAGTATGTCAGCAAATTTGGGAAACTCAGCAGTGGCCACAGGACTGGAAAAGGTCAGTGTTCATTCCAATTCCAAAGAAAGGCAATGCCAAAGAATGCTCAAACTACTGCACAATTGCACTCTTCTCACACACTAGTAAAGTCATGCTCAAAATTCTCCAAGCCAGTCTTCAGCAATACGTGAACCGTGAACTTCCAGATGTTCAAGGTGGTTTTAGAAAAGGCAGAGGAACGAGAGATCAAATTGCCAACATCCACTGGATCATGGAAAAAGCAAGAGAGTTCCAGAAAAACATCTAGTTCTGCTTTATTGACTATGCCAAAGCCTTTGACTGTGTGGATCACAATAAACTGTGGCTAACATACTTTATCTTTGGTGAAGAAAGGGTTGCAA
Organism: Madoqua kirkii; assembly: GCA_006408675.1. Classification (NCBI taxonomy): domain Eukaryota; kingdom Metazoa; phylum Chordata; class Mammalia; order Artiodactyla; family Bovidae; genus Madoqua; species Madoqua kirkii. The sequence continues at coordinate 16,277 of SJYC01094617.1, forward strand.
AGAACCAAGCAAATAGTTTTGGGCCCTGGAATAGACTGTTCATTGGAAAACACCAGGACATGCCATCATCGTCTCTTTGCCTGCTCCATTCCCTGCCCACATTTGAAAACTCCCTGGTGGCTCAGATAGTAAAGAATCTGCCTGCAATGCTGGAGACCCAGGTTTGATCCCTAGGTCTGGAAGATCTCCTGGAGGATGGAATGGCAATCCACTCCAGTATTCTTGCCTGGAGAAACCATGGACAGAGGAGTCTGGTGGGCTACAGTCTGTGGGGTGGCAAAGAGCTGGACACAAATGAGTGACTAACACTTCATGCCACTTTACACAAGGGACTTGAGCATCCCAGATTTTTGTATCTGTGGGGTTCCTGAACAAATCCTTCATGGATACTGAGGGATATATATAACTAGAAAGGGGTAGATTTGTTGATCTCCAAGCCCATGAAATCAGATTAGAAGTTCAGTGAAATGCTTTTCGTGGGCCTTAAATAAGCTCTGTTAGGTTGCATTATCTTACAGATGAGCTCTGTTTTAGCATGAAATGAGGGTGTGTCAAGTACTTCAGGGTTACCTGTCATGTCTCAGTATAGGAGTTGGCAACACGCTTGTCAGGAGCCATCCAAACTCAGCCAGAGTGTGCAGCAGAGGACCATAATCTGTCTTGATTTCACAGCCCTGCGTGAATAAGCACAGAGCTCATAGTCTAATGACAAAGACAACCAGCTACACAAGTGATGGATAAGGGTGAGGAGTGCTGGGATAAGGGGCATTCATGCTCCATTAAGTGCAGTTTCACCGGCTCCAGTCTTCTTTTCTGCTTCCTGCTGCTTCCCAACCATTCAACCAAGCTAGAAACCCTGGGGATCTGAGTGGAGTGAGGTTCTCTCAGGTTTGCACCTTCCTTCCCTAGGTCTTGTTTGGGCATCATATTTTAATGTATAGGGTGGGGGCTAGGAATTTGCATTTTAAAAAGCTCCCTGGGTGATTTGGATCCAAGTAGAGCCCACACTTTCAGAAACACTGGTCTAGGGCCTGGGAAGTGAAGACTGGAGTAGAGAGTGAGCAAAGAATGTTCACTGCTTTTCACTCACTTGGAATTGATTCTTACTTGGAGTTTTTCCTCTTATTCCACATCCTTGTGCCCCCCTCAATGGGGTTTCCAGTTTCCTTGAAAATGGTCTATGTCTCTCTAAGCTCGGCAAGGCCAGAAAGATGAAAGTGTCCTTGAAAGAGGCTGTCAGTGAGGGCCTCACACACCAGCAAATATACCTGAATTCAATCTGCACACCTCAACGGTAGTCCATTTGGTGACACCTGAATTCAGAGCGCACAATGCTGACAGCGAAGTCACCTCTTATTAGGAAGCACAATGCTGTGTGTATACATTTGGTCTCATGAGAGAGAGAATACCTTTGGATATTTTTGCCTTTGAAAGTCAATTCCAAAGGTGAAAAAGTCATCACACTGGTTGCTCAAAGACAAAACTGACTGAATTTCTTTTCACTGTCATCTAGTTGTCTTGGCATTGTGTACAAAGAATCTCAGTGCCGGGGATGTTGTTTAGAATAAGAATGTCGAACATTTGGGAATCTACTGCTATTTATGTATAATTATTTTGCCATCTTTAAATAAATCTGAACATTAGGTAAAACAAATCACCTTTTCCCAAATTTGCAAGCAGTTTATTCAAGTATTTGTGATGAAATTCTGAACACGGAATAAACATGTATTTGAAGAATATTGTCTGTGTTAGGCAATGTAAAACTCAATATAAAAGTAAAGCTAAATTATAAAAAAATGCAGTTTACCTCAATAACTGTCCACTGTTCTACTACGATGGCATCATTTCCTTTCCTGCTGAATCCTGGTACTCCAGAGCCTTCTTCTTCATAGATAAAGAATCCGTCCAAAGATTTTGACAAGTGATCCCCTGTGAGGAAAAAGATACAATTAAGGAGAGTTGCACATATTCAGTGTCTTTTCAGATCATCTAAAATGTTAATAAACAACCGTTACAGGAAGCTGAAAGAAAAATATATCAATTAATAAATACTTGTTTTAGGTGAATCTGTGACATTTCCCTTCTCTTTGAGGTAATTTCTTTTTCTTTTTTTTTGTTGCAAAAGTTAAGACAGTTTTATACCTAACTGAATTAAAATCAAATTGTAAACATGAAGACTACAATAACAAATACAACATAAAATAATATCATACAGTGAGAAGCAAATGGATTTCCTAAGCCTAAAAACATCTGGAAATCACCTTCACCTGGAAATCAAATGCTGGATTCTGTTCTACATGTTGTATGCATATCAATCATACCACTAAGAAAAACAACATCAAAAATATTAATCCTTGAAATTACAAGTGTGATATCAAAACCAGGGTGAGGTAAGAGTATTTTAAAAAATATAAATACAGAACAATTCTTTGCTTCAGTGATGCTTAAAAAAAAAAAAAAAGAATGGTAACAGGAAGATCCTAAACAGAAGTTATTGTCAAAAGAATTCCTGCTGGGAAGGAAGTTTTGGGGGAGGACCTCTCTGACATTTTTTTGAACAGTTGACAATAACCAGCTGGCCAAAACTAAACTGATTTTATGGAAATTCTTTTGTCTCCTACTTTGCAGTAGGAGACAATTTTCCCATGAGCATGTGCTGGTTAAACATTTTGTTTTTATACAGCACAGTGTCACATCAAAGTTTCCCTGATGGATGATCATCCAAATAATAACCTACATAATTTTCAAAACATCTATTAAGCTTAAAGGCCAACAAACAAACAAACAAACACCAAAGTAATTCAAATGTAATTTTCAGTTTTTATTTTTATTAATGAGCTATAAAACTTTAAGAGAAAATCACTATTACTATTTTTATATCAGTTACAGTTTGGGCAGAATAACATGAAGAATTTACTTTGTTTGGCATGGTTCCCCAAATCCAGTAAAGTTTAATTTACTTGTTGAAATTGCTATTCTAACTACAATATATGTTCCACTTCCTTTAAATGTACTTGTCTACTGTCATACCAAAGTGACCCACAGAAGTAAACCTGTTTTTGATTGTCAGTTTAGAGCATCACAAGATCATCTTTAAAATTGTATGTTTGCCTCAAGTCCTTTTTTAGAGTGGGGGTATGAACTTTAAGTGGAGAAGGCAATGGCACCCCACTCCAGTACTCTTGCCTGGAAAATCCCATGGATGGAGGAGCCAGGTAGGCTGCAGTCCATGGGGTCATTAGGAGTCGGACATGACTGAGCGATTTCCCTTTCCCTTTCCACTTTCACATATTGGAGAAGGAAATGGCAACCCACTCCAGTGTTCTTGCCTGGAGAATCCCAGGGACAGAGGGGCCAGGTGGGTTGCTGACTATGGGGTTGAACAGAGTCGGACACGACTGACCTGACTTAGCAATAGCAGTTAAAATGAACTTTAATAATAATTATATATTGTGATAATTATGTAGTTAATTGTAATCTCTTCTTATTTACTTTAGGATTATATAGTTGGGGAACTATGGGTTTTGTGGTATCTGTTTTCTTGTTCTCAGTATTGAGATTCCTTAGTACTTCTAAACTCTTGGCTTAAAAGAATGAAAATGTGGTAGACTCACACTGCAATACCACCAAGAATAAAAAAGAAAGACTCACTGGAATACAAAGGTGGGTTGCTGACTATGGGGTTGAACAGAGTCGGACACGACTGACCTGACTTAGCAGTAGCAGTTAAAATGAACTTTAATAATAATTATATATTGTGATAATTATGTAGTTAATTGTAATCTCTTCTTATTTACTTTAGGATTATATAGTTGGGGAACTATGGGTTTTGTGGTATCTGTTTTCTTGTTCTCAGTATTGAGATTCCTTAGTACTTCTAAACTCTTGGCTTAAAAGAATGAAAATGTGGTAGACTCACACTGCAATACCACCAAGAATAAAAAAGAAAGACTCACTGGAATACAACAACATGGATAACTGTCAGAGATACTACGTTGAAGAAAAGAAGTAAGGAAATAAAGAAAACATACTGTGTAGTTCAACCTACATGAAATTCAAAACTAAGCAAAATTAATCTATGGTGCTAGAAGTCAGAACAATGCTTCTCTCGCATGGGAGGGTATTAATGGGAATTTTATTTATCTTCTCAAAGAACCAGCTTTTAGCTTTGTTGACTTTTGCTATGGTCTCCTTTGTTTCTTTTGCATTTATTTCTGCTCTAATTTTTGTGATTTCTTTTCTTCTGCTAACCCTGGGGTTATTCATTTCTTCTTTTTCTAGCTGTCGTAGGTGTAGAGTTAGGTATTTATTTGGTATTTCTCTTGTCTCTTGAGGTAAGCTTGTATTGCTATGAATCTTCCCCTTAGCACTACATTTATTGAATGTCATACGTTTTGGGTTATCGTGTTTTCTTTGTCGTTTGTTTCTATGCATATTTTGATTTCTTTTATTTCTTCTGTGATTTGTTGGTTATTCAGAAGTGTGTTGTTTAGCCTCCATATGTTTGTATTTTTAATAGATTCCCCCCGCCATAGTTGACATCAAATCTTAGTACACTGTGACCAGAAAAAATGCTTGAAATGATTTGAATTTTTTTGAATTTACCAAGGCTAGATTTATGGCTCAAGATGTGATCTATCCTGGAGAAGTTTCCATGTGCACTTGAGAAAAAGATAAAATTCACTGATTTGGGGTGAAATGCCCTATAGCTATCAATTATGTCTAACTGGTCCATTGTATGATTTAAAGTTTGTGTTTCCTTGCTAATTTTCTGTTCAGTTGATCTATCCATAGGAGAGAGTGGGGTATTCAAGTCCCTTACTATTACTGTGTTACTGTTAATTTCATTGGGGGTCTTCTTGAATCATCAGCTACATAGATTGTTGTTGTTGTTAAGTCACTCAATTGTGTCCAATTCTTTGTGGTCCCATGTACTGCAGCATGCCTGGCATTCCTGTCCTTCATCCTGTCCCAAAGGTTGCTTGAACTCTTGTCCATTGAGTCTGTGATGCAATCTAGCCATATTGTCTTCTGTCATCCCCTTCTTCTCCTGCCTTCAGTCTTTCCCAGCAACAAGGTCTTTTCCAATGGGTTGACTCTTTGCATCAAGTGGCCAAAGAACTGGAGTTTCACCTTCAGCATCAGTTCTTCCAAAGAATATTCTGGACTGATTTCCTTTAGGATTGACTTGTTTGATCTCCTTGCAGTTCAAGGGACTCTCAAGAGTCTTCTCCAGTACCACATTCTTTAGTGCTCAGCCGTTTTTCTGTCCAGCTGTCACACCTGTACACGACTACTGGAAAAACCATAGCTTTGACTAGACTGACCTTTGCAGCAAAGTAATGTTAATGTCTCAAGTTTTTAATACACTCTCTAGGTTTGTCATATCTTTTCTTCCAGGAAGCAAGTGTTTTAATTTCATGGCTGCAGGCACAATCCACAGTAATTTTGGAGCCCAAAAAATAAAGTCTGTCACTGTTTCTTGTTTCCCCATCTACTTGCTGTGAAGTGATGGGACTGGATGCCATGATCTTCATTTATTGAATGTTGAGTTTTAAGCCAGCTTTTTCATTCTCCTCTTTCACCCTCATCAAAACGCTCTTTAGTACCTCACCACTTTCTGCCATTAGAGTGGTATCATGTGCATATTTGAGGTTATTGATGTTTCTCCTGGCAATCTTGATTCCAGCTTGTGGTTTATCCAGTTTGATATTTTGCATGAGTTACTCTTCATATAAGTTAAATAAGCAAGGCGACAATATGCAGCCTTGATGTACTCCTTCCCCAGTTTTGAACCAGTCAATTGTTCTGCGACCAGCACACTAAGCGCAGGCGGCTATGACTGGCACAATAAGCATGGCTGAGAGGAGCTACCCCATTTCCGAGGTCAGGGGCAGAAGCCGGGAGGACCCCATGCACGAAGGGTGATGGCGAAGAGGAGTTACCCCACGTCCGAGCTCAGGGGCAGCGCCTGAGAGTGCCAGGCTGCAACAGTGCAGGAACGGCAGAGAGGAGCTAACCCACGTCTGAGGTCAGGGACAGCAGCCCAGAGGAGCCACGCCATGCCCGAGGCCAGGGGCGGCGGCCAGGAAGAGCCACCCCACACTGGAGGCCAGGGGTGGCAGCCAGGAGGAGCAACCCCACGTCCAAGGAGCCCTGGCTGCATGGGCGCAGGAGGGCCTAGAGGAGCTATGCCATGTTGAAGGCCAGGAAGGGCAGCAGGTGGAGATACCCCTCATCCAAGGTAAGGAGCAGTAGCTGCCCTTTGCTGGAACAGCCGTGAAGAGATAGCCCACAACCAAGGTAAGAGAAACCCAAGTAAGATGGTAGATGTTGCAAGAGGGCATCAGAGGGCAGACACACTGAAACCATACTCACAGAAAACTAGTCAATCTAATCACCACAGCCTTGTCTAACTCAATGAAATTAAGCCATGCCCGTGAGGCAACCCAAGACGGGCAGGTCATGGTAGAGAGGTCTGACAGAATGTGGTCCTCTGGAGAAGGGAATGGCAAACCACTTCAGTATTCTTGCCTTGAGAAACCCATGAACAGTACGAAAAGGCAAAATGATAGGATACTGAAAGAGGAACTCCGCAGGTCAGTAGGTGCCCAATATGCTACTGGAGATCAGTGGAGAAATAACTCCAGAAAGAATGAAGGGATGGAGCCAAAGCAAAAACAATACCCAGCTGTGGATGTGACTGGTGATAGAAGCAAGGTCCGATGCTGTAAAGAGCAATATTGCATAGGAACCTGGAATGTCAGGTCCATGAATCAAGGCAAATTGGAAGTGGTCAAACAAGAGATGGCAAGAGTGAACGTCGACATTCTAGGAATCAGCGAACTAAAATGGACTGGAATGGGTGAATTTAACTCAGATGACCATTATATCTACTACTGCGGGCAGGAATCCCTCAGAAGAAATGGAGTAGCCATCATGGTCAACAAAAGAGTCCGAAATGCAGTACTTGGATGCAATCTCAAAAACGACAGAATGATCTCTGTTCGTTTCCAAGGCAAACCATTCAATATCACAGTTATCCAAGTCTATGCCCCAACCAGTAATGCTGAAGAAGCTGAAGTTGAATGGTTCTATGAAGACCTACAAGACCTTTTAGAACTAACACCCAAAAAAGATGTCCTTTTCATTATAGGGGACTGGAATGCAAAAGTAGGAAGTCAAGAAACACCTGGAGTAACAGGCAAATTTGGCCTTGGAATGCGGAATGAAGCAGGGCAAAGACTAATAGAGTTTTGCCAAGAAAATGCACTGGTCATAGCAAACACCCTCTTCCAACAACACAAGAGAAGACTCTACACATGGACATCACCAGATGGTCAACACCGAAATCAGATTGATTATATTCTTTGCAGCCAAAGATGGAGAAGCTCTATACAGTCAACAAAAACAAGACCAGGAGCTGACTGTGGCTCAGATCATGAACTCCTTATTGCCAAATTCAGACTTAAATTGAAGAAAGTATGGAAAACCGCTAGACCATTCAGGTATGTCCTAAATCAAATCCCTTATGATTATACAGTGGAAGTGAGAAATAGATTTAAGGGCCTAGATCTGATAGTTAGAGTGCCTGATGAACTATGGAATGAGATTCGTGACATTGTACAGGAGACAAGGATCAAGACCATCTCCATGGAAAAGAAATGCAAAAAAGCAAAATGGATGTCTGGGGAGGCCTTAAAATAGCTGTGGAAAGAAGAGAAGCAAAAAGCAAAGAGAAAAAGAAAGATATAAGCATCTTTGGAATGCAGAGTTCCAAAGAATAGCAAGAAGAGATAAGAAAGCCTTCTTCAGCGATCAATGCAAAGAAATAGAGGAAAAGAACAGAATGGGAAAGACAAGAGATCTCTTCAAGAAAATTAGAGATAGCAAGGGAACACTTCATGCAAAGATGGGCTTGATAAAGGACAGAAATGGTATGGACCTAACAGAAGCAGAAGATATTAAGAAGAGGAGGCAAGAATACACAGAAGAACTGTACAAAAAAGATCTTCATGACCTGGATAATCACGATGATGTAATCACTCATCTAGAGCCAGACATCCTGGAATGTGCAGTCAAGTGGGCCTTAGAAAGCATTACTACGAACAGAGCTAATGGAGGTGATGGAATTCCAGTTGAGCTATTTCAAAGCCTGAAAGATGATGCTGTGAAAATGTTACATGTAATATGCCAGCAAATTTGGAAAACTCAGCAGTGGCCACAGGACTGGAAAAGGTCCGTTTTCATTCCAATCCCAAAAAAGGCAATGCCAAAGAATGGTCAAACTACCGCACAGTTACACTCATCTCACATGCTAGTAAAGTAATGCTCAAAATTCTCTAAGCCAGGCTTCAGCAATACATGAACTGTGAACTTCCTGATATTCTTAACCCCTGCAGCACTAGGGAAGCCTCATAATCTGTGTTTTAACAGCGTGCTGATTTCAGGAATTACTGAAAAGAACAATAAAGGTGATTGGAAAGGTGATTTAAACTCTAACATTAAAAAAGGCACCTTTACCAAGTGAATTCTCAGCTATGATATATCTAACCTTTAAAGATTATAGATACATCAATATTTTATTAAGAGATATTAAGCATTAAAATTATATTGTGGAAAAAACGAATGATGTCAGAGAAGGACATGTTTGGGTGGCCACATAAGGATTTTCAGGAGTGCAAGTAAGGTTCTGTTTCTTGACCTGAGTGGTTAATAGTTATTTGCTTTTTAAACTATTTTTAAGCTGGACATATATATGTATGTATGGATAGGTTGGTAGGTAACTTATGTATTTATTCAACCCATATTTATTTAGTGCCTCTTATGTGGAAGACACTGTTCCAGGCACTTGAGATGCTTCAGTAAACAAAACCGTGATCTCTGTCCTCACGGGGTTTACTTCTAGTGGGAATATATAAAAAATAATATACACAAAAATAAGTTGTTTCATATTAGAAGAAAATAAGTTTATGGAAAAATAAGATAGAGGAGTTAAGGGGGACAAGGAGTGCTAGGATAAAGGTCTGATTGTCAAAATGAGATTTTATCAAAGAATTGAAGGTAAAGTGGTAAATCATGAGAGTATCAGGGAAAGGTAGAGGGAACAAATAGGGAAAAGCCTTAAAATAGAAACATGACTGATAGTTTTAAGGAAGAGTAAGGAGGCCAGTGTAATGGGAGCTGAATGGTTGGCAAGAAGAAAAGTTGGAAAAGTTAAAAGAGCTAACCAGATCAAGTCATGTATGTGCTTGTAAGCCACTGTAAAGTTTTGGCTTTTAAACAGAGTCTGATAGGGAGAAACTGTAGGGACAAGTATAGGAGAAATTGGTTAGAAAAGTTATATGATCTGACTTACGGGTTTATATGTGTCACTCTTCAGTATTGAGAATAAACAGAAGGGTAGAATCGTGAAGACCATTTAGGAGACTTACAATGCATTACTGACATTGAGGTAATTTAGGAAACAGATGTTAGATTGGACGAGGGTTGACTTGCATGAGCTGTTTGTACATTTTGGAGTTGAATCCTTTGTCAGTTGTTTTATTTGCAGATATTTTCTCCCATTCTTGTTTTCTCTTTTGTCTTTTCATCTTGTTTATGGTTCTCTTTGCTATGCAAAAGCTTTGAAGTTTAATTAGGTCCATCTAGTCAAGGCTATGGTTTTTCATGTGGTCACGTATGTATGTGAGAGTTGGACTGTGAAGAAGGCTGAGTGCCGAAGAATTGATGCTTTTGAACTGTAGTGTTGGAGAAGACTCTTGAGAGTCCCTTGGACTGCAAGGTAATCCAACCAATCCATTCTGAAGGAGATCAGCCTTGGGATTTCTTTGGAAGGAATGATGCTGAAGCTGATACTCCAGTACTTTGGCCACCTCATGTGAAGAGTTGACTCATTGGAAAAGACTCTGATGCTGGGAGGGGTTGGGGGCAGGAGGAGAAGGGGACGACAGAGGATGAGATGGCTGGATGGCATCACTGAATCAATGGACGCCAACTCCGGGAGTTGGTGATAAACAGGGAGGCCTGGTGTGCTGTGATTCATGGGGTCGCTAAGAGTCAGACATGACTGAGCGACTGAACTAACTAGGTCAATTTATATATTTTGGTTTTTATTTTCATCACTCTGGAAGCTGGGTCAAAAGCGATCTTGCTGTGATTTATGTCACAGAGTGTTGTGATTTATGTCACAGAGTGTTCCGCCTACGTTTTTCTCTAAGAGTTGTATACTGTCTGGACTTACATTTAGGTGTTTAATCCATTTTGAGTTTATTTTTGTGTATGGTGTGAGGGAGAGTTCTAATTTCATTCTTTTGCATGTAGCTGTCCAGTTTTCTAGGAGAAGACAATGGCACCCCACTCCAGTACTCTTGCCTGGAAAATCCCATGGACAGAGGAGCCTGGTAGGCTGCAGTACATGGGATCACTAAGAGTCAGATACAACTGAGCAACTTCACTTTCATTTTTCACTTTCATGCATTGGAGAAGGAAATGGCAACCCATCCAGTGTTCTTGCCTGGAGAATCCCAGGGACAGGGGAGTCTGGTGGGCTGCTGTCTATGTGGTTGCACAGAGTTGGACAGGACTGAAGTCATTTAGCAGCAGCAACAGTCCAGTTTTCCAAGCACTACTTTTTGAAGAGACTGTCTGTTCTCCTGTATGTTTTCTTGCCTCCTTTGTCATAGATTAGGTGTCCAGAGATGCAGAGGTTTATCTCTGGATTTTCTGTCCTGTTTCATTGATCTGTATTTCTGTTTTTGTGCCAGGACCATATTCTCTTGATTACTGTAGCTTTATAATATAGTCTGAAGTCAGAGTGCTTGACCCTTCCAGCTCCATTTTTCATTCCCAAGATTGTTGAGGCTCTTTGCGGTCTTTTGTGTTTCCATACAAACTGTAAAATTTTTTGTTATAATTCTGTGAAAAAAGTAGGTTCACTTAATGTCTACTTTCTAGAGAGTTTTTAATCATAAATGGGTGTTGAATTTTATTAAAAGCTTTTTCTGCATGTATTGACATCATCACTTTTTTCCCCTTCAATTTGTTAATATGGTGTATTCATTGATTGATTTGTATGTATTGAAAAGTCCTTGCATCTCTGGGATATATTTCACTTGATCTTGGTGTATGGTCCTTTTAATGTGTTGTTGGATTTTGTTTGCTTGTATTTTGCTGAGAATTTTTGTATGTTCATCAGTGATATTGGTCTGTAATTTTCTTTTTTGTGTGTGATATCTTTATCTGGTTTTGATGTCAGAGTGATGGTGGCCTTGTAGAATGGGCTTGGATATGTTCCTTCCTCTGCAAATTTTTGGAAGAGTTTGAGAAGATTTAGTGTTAGCTCCTCTCTAAATGTTTGATAGGATTTACCTGTGAAGTCATGTGGTTCTGAATTTGTTTGTTGGAAAATTTTTAATCACAATTTCAATTTTATTACTTGTCACTGGTCTGCTTATATTTTCTATTTCTTCTTGGTTCAGTCATGGAAGGTTGTACCTTTCTAAGAATGTGTCCATTTCTTCCAGATTGTCCATTTAATTGTCATGTACTTGCTTGTAGCAGTCTCTTATGATTCTCTATATTTCTGAAGTGTCCGTTGTAAATTATGTTTTTTCATTTCTAATTTTATTGGCTTGAATCTTCTCCCTTTTTTCTTAATGTATCTTGCTCTAAAGTTTTATCAATTTTGCTTATCTCCTGAAAGAATCAGCTTTTAGTTTCATTGACCTTAGCTCTTGTGTCTTCATTTCTATTTCACTTATTTCTGCTCTGATTTGTCTGATTTATTTCCTTTTGCCAACTTTAGGTTTTGTTTGTTCTTCTTTCTCCAGTTGATTTAGGTGTAAGTTTAGGTTGCTTATTTGAGATTTTTCTTGTCTCTTGAGGTAGGATTGTATTGCTATAATTTTCCCTTTAGAAATGCTTTTGCTGCATCACATAGATTTTGGGTCATCATGTTTTCACTGTCATCTGTTTCTATGTATTCTTTGTTTTCTTCAGTGATCTTTTGGTTATTTAGTAACATATTGTTTAGTTTCCATGTGTTTGTGTTTTTTACAGTTTTTTTTTTTTTTTTATATTTTTGTGTATGGTGTGAGGGAGAGTTCTAATTTCATTCTTTTGCATGTAGCTGTCCAGTTTTCTAGGAGAAGACAATGGCACCCCACTCCAGTACTCTTGCTTGGAAAATCCCATGGACAGAGGAGCCTGGTAGGCTGCAGTACATGGGATCACTAAGAGTCAGATACAACTGAGCAACTTCACTTTCATTTTTCACTTTCATGCATTGGAGAAGGAAATGGCAACCCATCCAGTGTTCTTGCCTGGAGAATCCCAGGGACAGGGGAGTCTGGTGGGCTGCTGTCTATGTGGTTGCACAGAGTTGGACAGGACTGAAGTCATTTAGCAGCAGCAACAGTCCAGTTTTCCAAGCACTACTTTTTGAAGAGACTGTCTGTTCTCCTGTATGTTTTCTTGCCTCCTTTGTCATAGATTAGGTGTCCAGGGATGCAGAGGTTTATCTCTGGATTTTCTGTCCTGTTTCATTGATCTGTATTTCTGTTTTTGTGCCAGGACCATATTCTCTTGATTACTGTAGCTTTATAATATAGTCTGAAGTCAGAGTGCTTGACCCTTCCAGCTCCATTTTTCATTCCCAAGATTGTTGAGGCTCTTTGCGGTCTTTTGTGTTTCCATACAAACTGTAAAATTTTTTGTTATAATTCTGTGAAAAAAGTAGGTTCACTTAATGTCTACTTTCTAGAGAGTTTTTAATCATAAATGGGTGTTGAATTTTATTAAAAGCTTTTTCTGCATGTATTGACATCATCACTTTTTTCCCCTTCAATTTGTTAATATGGTGTATTCATTGATTGATTTGTATGTATTGAAAAGTCCTTGCATCTCTGGGATATATTTCACTTGATCTTGGTGTATGGTCCTTTTAATGTGTTGTTGGATTTTGTTTGCTTGTATTTTGCTGAGAATTTTTGTATGTTCATCAGTGATATTGGTCTGTAATTTTCTTTTTTGTGTGTGATATCTTTATCTGGTTTTGATGTCAGAGTGATGGTGGCCTTGTAGAATGGGCTTGGATATGTTCCTTCCTCTGCAAATTTTTGGAAGAGTTTGAGAAGATTTAGTGTTAGCTCCTCTCTAAATGTTTGATAGGATTTACCTGTGAAGTCATGTGGTTCTGAATTTGTTTGTTGGAAAATTTTTAATCACAATTTCAATTTTATTACTTGTCACTGGTCTGCTTATATTTTCTATTTCTTCTTGGTTCAGTCATGGAAGGTTGTACCTTTCTAAGAATGTGTCCATTTCTTCCAGTTGTCCATTTAATTGTCATGTACTTGCTTGTAGCAGTCTCTTATGATTCTCTATATTTCTGAAGTGTCCGTTGTAAATTATGTTTTTTCATTTCTAATTTTATTGGCTTGAATCTTCTCCCTTTTTTCTTAATGTATCTTGCTCTAAAGTTTTATCAATTTTGCTTATCTCCTGAAAGAATCAGCTTTTAGTTTCATTGACCTTAGCTCTTGTGTCTTCATTTCTATTTCACTTATTTCTGCTCTGATTTTTCTGATTTATTTCCTTTTGCCAACTTTAGGTTTTGTTTGTTCTTCTTTCTCCAGTTGATTTAGGTGTAAGTTTAGGTTGCTTATTTGAGATTTTTCTTGTCTCTTGAGGTAGGATTGTATTGCTATAATTTTCCCTTTAGAAATGCTTTTGCTGCATCACATAGATTTTGGGTCATCATGTTTTCACTGTCATCTGTTTCTATGTATTCTTTGTTTTCTTCAGTGATCTTTTGGTTATTTAGTAACATATTGTTTAGTTTCCATGTGTTTGTGTTTTTTACAGTTTTTTTTTTTTTTTTTGGTATGGGATTGATTTCTAAGCTCATAGTGCTATGGTTGGAAAAGAAGCTTGATAAGATTTTAGTCTTCTTAAATTTACTGAGGCTTGGTTGGTGACCTAAGATGTGATCTATCCTGGAGAATGTTCTATGTGCAATTGAGAAGAAAATGTATTATGCTACTTTTGGATGAAATGTCCTATAAATATCAATTAAGTCTATCCAGTCAAATGTGTCATTTAATTCTTGTTTCCTTGTTAATTTTCTGTCTGAATGGTCTGTCCATTGGTGTAAGTGGGATGTTAAAGTCTCCCACTATTATTGTGTTACTGTTTATTTCCCCTTTTATGGCTATTAGCATTTGTCTTATGTACATTACGTCTTATGTACTCCTATACTTTTGTATGGGAGGTGCTCCTATGTTGGGTTCATAGTATTTATAGTTATCATATCTTCTTGGATTGATTTCTTGATCATTATGTAGTGTATTTCCTGTCTCTTGTAACAATCTTTAAGTTTATTTTATCTGAGTATTGCTACTCTAGCTTTCTTTTGATTTCCATTTACGTGGAATATCTTTTCCCACCCCATCATTTTTAATCTTTATGTGTTCCTATGTCTGACATGGGTCTCTTAAATAACAGCATACATATGGATCTTATTTTTGTGTCTGTTTAACTAGTCTGTCTTTTGGTTAGAGCATTTAACTTACATTCAAGGTAATTATTGACATATATGTTCCAATTACCATTTTCTTAGTTGATTTGGATTTGTTCTTGTAGGTCTTTTTCTTCTCTTTTGTCCCCAAAGATCCCTTTAGCATTTGTTGAAAAGCTGGTTTGGTGCTGTTGAATTGTCTTAGCATTTGTTTATATGTAAATCTTTTGATTTCTCTATTGAATCTGAATGATATCCTTGTTGGGTAGATTAATCTTTGTTTTAGGTTTTTCTCATTCATCACTTTAAATATACCCTACCACTCCCTTCTGGCCTCTGTACTTTCTGCTGAAAAATCACTTAATAAACTTATGGGGATTCCTGAGCTTTTTAGTGCTTTTCCCTTGCTGCTTTTAACATTTTTTCCTTGAATTTAGTTATTGTTAGTTTGATGAATATGTATCTCAGTGTGTTTATCCTTGGATTTATCCTGTATGGGACTCTGTACTTCCTGGGCTTGGGTGGCTATTTCGTTTCCCATGTTAGGGAAATTTGCGACTATAATCTCTTCAAATGTTTTCTCAAGACCCTTTCTCTTTCTATTCTTCTAGGACCCCTGTAGTTCAAATGTTGGTGCATTTAATGTTGTCCTTGGGGCTTCCTGTGGCTCAGCTGGTAAAGAAACTGCCTGCAGTGCGAGAGACCTGAGTTTGATTCCTGGGTTGGGAAGATCCCCTGGAGAAGGGAAAGGCTACCAACTCCAGTATTGTGGTTTGGAGAATTCCATGGACTGTATTGCAACCATGGGGTCGCAAAGAATCAGACATGACTGAGTGACTTCCACTTTCACTTTCAGATTCTCTGAGGCTGTCCTCATTTCTTTTAATTCTTTTTTCTTTATTCTGCTCCTTGGCAGTTATTTCCACCATTCTATCTTCCAACTCACTTACTCATTCTTCTGCCTTGATTTTCTGCTATTGATTCCTCCTTGTAAACTTTTCATTTCAGTTATTGTGGTGTTATCACTGTTTGTTCTTTAGTTCTCCTACATCCTTTTAAAACATTACTTGCATTTTCTCAATCCATTCTAGTTTCAAGATTTTGGATCATCTTTACTATAATTTCTCTGAATTCTTTTTAAGGTACATTGCCTACTTCCTCTCCCTTTATTTGATCTTATAGGTTTTTAGCTTGCTCCTTTAACATATTTACCTTGCTCCTGTAACATATTTCTGTCATCTCATTTTTGTTGTTCCTGGCTTACTGGTTGTTTGGCCAGAGGTGTCCAGCACTGGAGCTTGCAGGCAGTTGAGTGGAGCTGGGTTTTGGTACTGAGATGAGAACTTCAGGCAGAGCTCACACTGATTGATATTCCTTGGGGTCTTACGTTCTCTGGTGATCTTGGACTTGGCACTCCCACCACCGGTTCAGACCAGGCCACTAGCCTGGGAACCAAGACTTTGCAAGCTGCCTGGTGTAGCAAAAACAAAAGTCAGCTCAGTGCAGTCCACTCACTCAATCATGTCCAACTCTTTGTGACGCCATGGACTGCAGCACACCAGGCTTCGCTGTCCATCACCAACTCCTGAAACTTGCTGAAACTCAAGTCCATTGAGTTGGGGATGCCATCCAACCATATCATCTTCTGTCTCCCCTTCTCCTGCCTTCGGTCTTTCTCAGCATCAGGGTCTTTTCCAATGAGTCAGTTCTTCGCATCAGATGGCCAAAGTATTGCAATTTCAGCTTCAACATCAGTCCTTCCAGTGAATATTCAGGACTGATTTCCTTTAGGATTGACAGGCTTGATTGCTATGCAGTCCAAGGGACTCTCAAGAGTCTTCTCCAATACCGCAGTTCAAAAGCATCAATTCTTCGGCACTCAGCTTTCTTTATAGTCCAACTCTCACATCCATACATGACCACTGGAAAAACCATAGCTTTGACTAGACCTTTGTTGGCAAACTAACATCTCTGCTTTTTAATATGCTATCTAGATTAGTCATAGCTTTTCTTCCAAGGAGCAAGTGTCTTATTCATGGTTGCAGTAACCGTCTGCAGTGATTTTGGAGCCCCCCAAAATAAAATCTGACACTGTTTCCCCTTCTATTTGCCATGAAGTGATGGGACCAGATGCCACGATCTTAGTTTTCTGAATGCTGAGTTTTAAGCAGCTTTTTCTCTCTCCTCTTTTACTTTCATCAAGAGGCTCTTTAGTTCCTCTTCACTTTCAACCATAAGGGTGGTGTCATCTGTGCATCTGAGGTTATTGATATTTCTCCCAGCAATCTTGATTCCAGCTTGTGCTTCATCCAGCCCAGCGTTTCTCATGATGTCCTCTGCATGTAAGTTAAATAAGCAGGGTGGCAATATGCAGCCTTGACGCACCCCTTTCCCTATCTGGAACCAGTCTGTCGCTCCATGGCCAGTTCTAGCTGTTGCTTCTTGACCTGCATACAGATTTCTCAGGAAGCAGGTCAGGTGGTCTGGTATTACCATCTCTTTAAGAGTTTTCCACAAAATTCTTAAACAAAATAAAAGCAAAATTAAAAAGAGACAAACAAAGCCCAGGGCAAATAAAAACAAAGCTACACAAACAAAAAGAAACATGTAATAAAGAAAAGAAAACCAACAGACAAATATAACTGGACAGATAGTATAAACAAATCGAAGTCACTAAAAATTAACCAATAAGCAAAGACAAACAAAAAAACAAGGAAAGCAAATACACACACACACAAAACAAAAAACGAAGAAGACACCACCCAAAGAAGAGAGCCTGCAAGCCAAAACCAATAATAAAAACAAATGTAACCGAAACAGAAAACAAAAAATAAAATATAATCTAGCTAACTAAATGAAAAGCTTTGGGAACAAAAGATAAGCACACAAAAATGATAAAAACAAACCTAAAAATTTTTAAAAGATTAAAAGCAAAAAAAGAAACAAAATAACACAAAAATATCAAAAGAATAAACTGTCACCACCACCACCATCACCACCACCACGACCACCACCACCAAAAAAAGCAGACAACAAACAAGAAAGAGCAGAATAATAAAAAAGAATTAAAAATATAATAGAAAAAATAAAAATGAAACAGCAATAACACAATAGTAAAAAAAAAAGAATAAGTAAATAATAAAAATTAAAGATAAAAACAAAATTCCTTGGTGCCTTTACTATCCGTGTCCTTGACCCCACAGATGTTTTAGAAATTGTATGCTATGTGAGGAGTTCAAAGAGAATTGGCAATGCTCTCCCTGTCTATGATGTTTCTGTTTATCAGAGTTCTGATATTACAGGTTTTCCTTGATATTAGTTAGACAACAATAATATACTATTATCAGTTCTAATTTCAGTTATTAAAAAATATTGGCCACAACTTTTATTTGAATCTGATATCTTCTAGGTAAGTGTTCAAACCCATGTTCATTGAGTCAGTGATGCCATCCAACCATCTCATCCTCTGTCGTCCCCTTCTCCTCCTGCCCCTAATTCCTCCCAGCATCAGGGTCTTTTCCAGTGAGTCAGGTTTTTGCATCAGGTGGCCAAAGTATTGGAGTTTCAGCTTCAACATCAGTCCTTCCTGTGAACACCCAGGACTGATCTCTTTTAGGATGGACTGGTTGGATCTCCTTGCAGTCCAAGGGACTCTCAAGAATCTTCTCCAACACCACAGTTCAAAAGCATCAATTCTTCAGCACTCAGCTTTCTTCACACTCCAACTGTCAAATCCATACATGACCACTGGAAAAACCATAGCCTTGATTCTACGGACCTTTGTTGGCAAAGTAATGACTCTGCTTTTTAATATGTTGTCTAGGTTAGTCATAACTTTTCTTCCAAGGAGTTAAGTGTCTTTTAGTTTCATGGCTGCAATCACCATCTGCAGTGATTTTATTGTAGTATATTAGTACTTCTTTTTAATTATCAAATAGCACTCTGTTGCTTGGTTATACCGCATTGTTTATTTATCCATTCATCAGTTGTTGGACTGAATAAACTTTAAAAAACATGTTTGAGTAAATTATCCTAGTCATTAGCTACAAAAGTTTACTGTGAGAGCAGATCCATCTGTACTATGGAATTGTAATAAAATCTGTTAATTACCAAAATATCCTCTAATCTATGTTGGTGTGTGATAAAAAATTTTAGGAAGAATATTTTTCTCTACAATATCTAGGATTCTGCAGTTTCTGAAATATGCCACTTTACCTCACATTGTTGATGTGAAGATGAGGTTGTTAATACAGTGACTTGTTTGTAATGTTTTAGGTTAAGATTAAGAGCTGAAGTGGTCCTTTCCTTTAGTTATCTCAGGGTATCCCACCACTCTACTGTTAACTGCACCAAATCCTCCCCTCCTTTGATTCCTCCTTAGTTTGGTGATCCTTGAGTCCACTCCAGATCTTAGGTCTTTCCGTATTCAATCACAGTCTGCCTTCTCCACCTCAGCTCTTTGACCCTGCTAGGAAAGGGTTTATATTGTACCTGTTGGTGCCTCCGGAAATGTTTTATCTTCAGTATTACTCAGGGAATGAGTGCCAATGGAAAGGCCTTTTTATAAGGACAGTTTTCTTTTTCTTTCCTGTTTTCTTTGGCAACTATTTCAAATATAGGCATCTTCAAACACTCTAATTCCTACATGAATCACAATGATTCATACTCAGCAGCAGGTCTCACTACTGAGAAAATTCTGTTCTGTCTAGCTTGAATTCCCTCATGTGTTTCAGTGTTCTTGATCTGTTGTCTTGATTTCTATCTCTTAAGGATCTCGCTGCTTCTCTTGTCAATAGCTTCGTTTACCTTCCTATCTATTTACTAGCTCTTTTAACAGTCTCACAGATTCTTATCTCCTGTTCATTCTTCAGACCACTGAGTTTGGAGGCTATTTCTCCAAGAGCCACGTGTAACCCTCATCTGCCTCCCTTTCCTCACTCTGTTCATCCTTCCCCAGCTTGGGCACTGAAAAACTACTCTGTGCTTTCACGACTGTGTATTTTCTATGCTAAACTGTAACGCCAGGATTTCTGGAGACAGAGATTGTGTCTTGTTTATTTTGAATCCCCAGAGACTTCATTTGTTTTTGATGTAGAGCTGCTGAATGAAACTTACCAAATCAGAAGAGATGCTTAGCTTTCTTAGATTAGGTTTGTATGGTAAAATGTTATTAATACAGATGTTTTAGAAATTGTATGCTATGTGAGAAGTTCAAAGAGAATTGGCAATGCTCTCCCTGTCTATGATGTTTCTGTTTATCAGAGTTCTGATATTACAGGTTTTCCTTGATATTAGTTAGACAACAACAATATACTATTATCAGTTCTAATTTCAGTTATTAAAAAATATTGGCCACAACTTTTATTTGAATCTGATATCTTCTAGGTAAGTGGTTTTTCTCTCATGCTTCCCTGAAAACTCTTAATATCAGCTACAGGCCTGAATACTGCATCAAAGGGCTATCTCAGTTCTTTGTGGAAAAAGATGATGCCAGGTATTATTGGGTACAGGCTTCTGGTAACATTGCTTAAACAACTTTGACACCATACCAGTAGACTGAGTTGGGATTCTGGAACTCCAGTCAAGAAGCTGAGGGCTTATGAGACTGGTAACCCTGGGTTAAGGAGTATAAGTGTTAATTACATAGGATTAAATGAACTAAGATGAGAGGTGATTGTAATGTTTATTTGCAGTATTGTTAATGTTTTAATGTCATATGTTATGATATATAAGAATACCTTCTGTTTTCTCCTAAGTTGTCTGTAGCTTATGGCAATTTGGTAGACTCTGATTTTTGAAATGAAGCATTTGTAAATGATCTCTTTCTTCCTGTTTGACTCTCTAGAACTTGAAAACTATTATTGATATTCTTAACAGCAATATAGTTATTTTCATAAGTTCAGAGATAATCTGTCTTGTTACAAGACCATAATTGAAAGCATTCTTTATACAACTGATACCTTGCCTGAGAATGATGGCCATTTAGTCGGTATGACCAAGAACTTGTAAGGAACTAAGATTGACTTTATAGAACAATGCTTATCAAGCCCTCTTGAGAAAAATAGCCTGTTACCTGGCTACAGTGTTTTCTGCCTAACAAGTGACTAAGTAAGTTACTTCTTGGCAGGCTCAGGAGACTTAAGATATTTCAAAGATTTTTTTAAAAATTGCTACGTTAAAAAAAATTTTTTTTATTGGAGTATAATTAATTTACAGTGTTATATTAGTGTCAGGTATAAAGCAAAATGAATCAGTTATTTATATTTATGTGTATATTCATTCTTTTTCAAATTCTTTTCACATATAGATTATTACAGAATATTGAGTAGAGTTCCCTGTGCTATATACATTAGGTTATTTCTGGGATATTGAGAAGAGAGGATTTACCTCAGATGCATAGATTCTGCCGACAAAACCTCATAGCAAGTTCTTGGCTTGGCTTCTTAGCCTCAAGAGACTTAAATCTTTAATCTGAGATTTCATATGACATTTTCTAGCAAAGCAAATTTAACAAGGCCTAGATGGTAAATTCCATTTTAGTTCACTGATTCCTAAAATGTCAGTGTTCACTCTTGCCATCTCCTGTTTGACCTTTTCTTATTTACCTTGATCCATGGACCTAACATTCCAGGTTCCTATGCAATATTGCTGTTTACAGCATCGGACTTTACTTCCATCACCAGTCACATCCACAGCTAGGCATTGTTTTTGATTTGGCTCCATCTCTGCATTCTTTCTGGAATTATTTCTCCACTCTTCTCCAGTAGCATATTGGGCATCTCCCAATCTGGAGAATTCATCTTTCAGTGTCCTATCTTTTTGCCTTTTCATACTGTTCATGGGGTTCTCAAGGCAAGAATACTGAAGTGTTTTGCCATTCCCTTCTCTAGTGGACCATGTTTTGTCAGAACTCTGCACCATGACCTGTCCGTCTTGGGTGGCCCTCCATGGCATAGCTCATAATTTCATTGAGTTAGACAAGGCTGTGGTCTGTGTGATTAGTTTGGTTAGTTTTCTGTGTGGTTTTCATTCTGTCTGCCCCATGAAAATAAGGATAAGAGGCTTATGGATGCTTCAGGATGCCAGAGACTGACTGGGGGAAACTGGGTCTTGTTCTGATGGGGGAGGTCATGCTTAGTAAATCTTTAATCCAATTTTCTGTTGATGGATGGGTCTGTGTTCCCTCCCTTTTATTGGCCTGAGGACCCATGCCTCCACAGAGACTCCTGGACACTCACAGATAAGTGTGACTCAATCTCTTGTGAGGACACTGCTCCTTTCTCCTGGCTCCTGCTGTGCACAAGGTTTTATTTGTGCCCTCCATGGGCCTGTTTCCTCAGTCCTGTGGAAGTTAGTTGATGGATGGGTCTGTGTTCCCTCCCTTTTATTGGCCTGAGGACCCATGCCTCCACAGAGACTCCTGGACACTCACAGATAATGTGACTCAATCTCTTGTGAGGACACTGCTCCTTTCTCCTGGCTCCTGCTGTGCACAAGGTTTTATTTGTGCCCTCCATGGGCCTGTTTCCTCAGTCCTGTGGAAGTTCTATTATCAAATCCCACTGGTCTCCAAAGTCAAATTTGCTGGGGGCTCTCAGTTCCTTTGAGGGATCCCCAGGTTGGGAAATCAGTTGTGGGTTCTAGAACTTTCTTAACAGACTGAGAATTTCTTTGGTATAGTTATTTTGCAGTTTGTGGGTTATCAGCTCGGTAGCTCTGTGGTGGGTAATGCTGCGTGACCCGCTGCTGCAGCCAGAGCCCCTGCCCTGTGGCAGGCCACTGCTGACCCATTCAAATGCTCAAAGGCAGGTCTGGCTCAGCCTCCGTGGAGCCTCTGGGTCCTGGTGTGCACAAGATTTCGTTTGAGTCCTCTGAGTGTCTCTGGCAGGTCTGGGATTTGATTCTAAATGCGATTTTGCCCCCCTGCCATCTTGTTGAAGCTTCTTCTTTGTCCTTGAACGTGGGGTATATTTTTTGGTGGGATCCAACATTCTCCTGCTGATGTTTGTTCTGCAGTGAGTTGCAATTTTGGAGTTCTTGCTTGAGAAGATGAGTGCACGTTCTTCTACAACACCAAATCCCAGTAGCATTCCTGGTAACAAAAGATGGCAAGAATGAACGTCAACAGTTTAGAAATCAATGAACTAAAATGGACTGTAATGGGCAAATTTCATTCAGATGACCATTATACCTACTAGAGTGGGCAAAAATCCCTTAGAAAAAATAGAGTAGCCCTCATAGCCAACGACAGAATCCGAAATGCACTATTTGGGTGCAGTCTCAACAATGACAGAATGATCTCTATTACCAAGGCAAACCATTGGATATCACAGCAATCCAAGTCTATGCCCCAAACACTAATGCTGAAGAAGCTGAAGTTGAACTGTTCTATCATGATCTACACTTCAGTTCAGTTCAGTCACTCAGTCGTGTCTGACTCTTTGTGACCCCATGAATCGCAGCATGCCAGGCCTCCCTGCCCATCACTAACTCCCGGAGTCCACTCAGACTCACATCCATCGAG
>SJYC01094619.1:0-55603 GCA_006408675.1 Madoqua kirkii
AGTTCTGTTTGCAAGACTGATTCCTGGGGTGCCCGTGGGTGCAGGGCCTGGCTCTGCAAGCCTGTTTGCCTCCACGTGGCGGTGTCCTGCGCCACCACGGCTGCACTTCTGCCCATTATGTCTGCCTGAGCCGTTCGCTGATGCTTCTGCTTCTGTAAGCATGAAATGCATCATTGCTACACTCAACACGCTTTTTGCTCAATAGGTTGAGCTTGTACCACTTGTACCCAAGGCTCAACTTCTTCCTCTGAAATTTGATTGCTAAATCAAATCCTTCCAGAGGGATCTGTAGTCACTGATTGCAGTTTTGTAGGAAGCTTCTCAGGGAGCTAATGACAGGAAGGAAGCAGAGAACAGAAGGCTTTC
Source organism: Madoqua kirkii (assembly GCA_006408675.1). Lineage (NCBI taxonomy): Eukaryota > Metazoa > Chordata > Mammalia > Artiodactyla > Bovidae > Madoqua > Madoqua kirkii. Next base: position 367 of record SJYC01094619.1, read on the forward strand.
ATACCGTGGAGGAGGACCACTTCCTGACTCAGGACACTTCCTGACTCAGACGCATCGCCGTGTGACCTTGGGCCACACTGTCAAACTTTGTTTCTTCAAGTATCCATTGGGCGTGACTATCCCTGCCCTCCTCTCTCCACAGGACACTGTAGGATTAAAGAGCTGTCACTACTTTGAAGAGTCTCAAGTGCCTCACACATGAGAACTGTGCATTAGACAATTGAAACTGGGAAGTCTATGGGGAAAAATCAGTAGGGTGGGAAAATCAAACCTCAAAGTACATTGAACAATTCTAAAATTATTAAATCCAGGACACCTGATCACCCAGCTTACCATTCAGCTTCATGGAAACGAGAGCGTTCTCAGAGGAGATCTCCTTTACCATGCCCTCTCCTGAGTATTAGACTGAAAGGGGGGATGTTATAGAGGAGTTTGAATGGAGGTTTGAATGGTTTATTTCCATGATCTGTCCTGACATGACTGTTCAATCCAGCTCGTTTCTACACTGATGGGGTTGCTTCACTTCCTATGTTACCCTCAGGGAAGGATGTCTGCAAATCGACCCACCATGGCTGTGAACACATTTGTGTTAACCGTGGCAGTTCCTACATCTGCAAATGCTCGAAGGGATTTATTCTAGCTGAGGATGGAAGACGGTGCAAAAGTAAGTGATCTGAACTGGGGTTTTTTGCTTTAATTTGGTTTGGGAGCAGTTGCTTTTTGGAGTATTTGCAGGAAGTAAATCCCTCACCTCTGCTTCTGCCATAGATATAAATGTGCATGCATAGATACAGAATGGGGAAGAGAGCTTAACTGCACCTGTGGAAACACTTTTGGTTTCAGTTGACAGTAAGCTCACTATCAGCTAAGAGGCTAGAGTGATCCTAGCTGAATAAGAATATCAGGAATGAGGGAGGTAAGACTTGTGTTCTTAAACTTAAAAAATAATATCTCTAAAGTGGCAGAAAAAGCCTTGAGAGAGTTATTTTATAATCTCAGAGTAGAGAACTTTCTAAACATGACATAAAAGAAAAAGGAAAATGTATAATGAGAGATTAAAGCTACAATACATTTTTTACCTTTTAGTTATCGGAGTTCAGGAAGTTCGATGATTCCTTACATTGGCAAAGGTATGTTGTAACAGGCAATTGTAAATTTATCACAACTGAATTGGTACAACTTTTAGGAGGGCAGTCTGGCATATATTTTAAAGGCAGTTCCTGCCCAGTCCTGGTGTCTGAGTGATTCCCTGGCCCAGCAAAGGGACCACGTTTCCAGAGCTCTGAAGACAGGGAGTAACACCCCAAAGAATGGCTCATTTTCCACTCTAGCTTCATTGGCCAAGCAGCTGCCAAACAAATGCGGGACTGCCTCAGGAACTGGTTGCTTCTCTGAGGTAACCCCCGGCGCCAGTGTATTTGGGGAGGAGCTTCGAGAACAAGCTGGGGAGTGCTGTCCTCCTCTGGGACGGGAGAGCTTCCACAAAAGAATCTGGATGTCGTGGAGGAGACAGTGGTTCAGGCAGAGGAAGCAGCTGATGAGATTCCTAGAAAGCTTGGAGAAACAGAAGAAGCGCTTGGAGAAGGAAAAGACTGGCTGCCATTGCCCTGGCATCGCCAGGAAAAAGCAGTGTGAGGAGTGTGAGGAGACAAGCGAGAGACTCAGAGGAGCCAAAGCCCCAGAAGGCTCCTCAGGAGGATGGAATGGAAGGCCCGTCTGTCTCCTCCAAACCCAAGAAAAAGAAACCTTTTTCCAAGAAGGAGCTGGTTAGTAGTGATCTTGAAGAGACAGCCAGCAGTGGAAGTCTTTCCAAGAGGAAGAACTCTTTCCCCAAAAAGGAACCAGTTAGTGTCCTGAAAGTGTCAGGAAACCAGAGGGTCCCCGAGAAAAAAGAGGGAAAATTCTTTTCCAAGGGGAAGCCACTCCGCGGTGGACCTGAAGACGCTGCTGCCAGCAAGAGCAGTGACTCCAAGAGAAGAAAACACTCTGAAACCTGTCCCAGGAAAAACAGAATGGACATTTCCCTAGTGAGGCATAACTTGCAGAGTTATTTCCCTAGTGGGATATAACTTGCAGAGTTATTTCCCTAGTGGGGTATAACTTGCAGAGTTATTTCCCAACCATCCCCTAGAGCCCAATAAAAATAAGAACAAACTCACAAGAAAATAAATAAAGGAAGGCAGTTGCAGTTCTAGGAGTTTATGCTGCAGAGAAGTACATGTGTCCACATATGAGGGAATATTTTGTGCAGTGTTATTTGTAGAGCAAAAATGGGAAAAAAGTGCCTATTCATAAGATGCTGATTAAATAAATTATGGTGCATCTATACACTAGAATACTATACAGCTGGTAAAAGGAATGAAGCAAAACTTCCCTGGTGGTCTGATGGGTAATAATCCCCCTGCCAACGCAGGGTTCACAGCTTTGATCCCTGGTCCAGTACGATTCTACATGCTGCAGGGCAACCAAGCCCTCATCACAACTGCTGAGCCCACTTGCTGCAGCTACTGAAGCCCAAGCACCTAGAGCCTGTGCTCAGCAATAAGAGAGGGCACTGAAGCACCGCAACAAAGAACAGCTCCAGTAGCCGCAACAGACCCGGTACAGCCAAGAATAAATAAATAAATATGAAAAAAAGGAATGAAGCAGCTCTAAATATATCCTCTAGATATTTTAAATGAAAAAAAGCATGGTATCGAATGGTTTTTATAGTGCTACCATTGATGTATTTTGCAAAAGGCTCCCTCTAACATAATCTCTCTCTCAAGATAGGTATCGCTATAGAAGTAGGCATAGATAGATTTAGATACAGATAACCTTTGTAGTGTTTGAACTTTGTTCCATGTGCATGTAATATTTTTTAGAAAAAAAAGAAGAAAGATAAAGGATAGAGACAAAATCTAGAAAGCATCATGGTGAGGAAGTTCAGTATGATGTCAAGTGAAAAATAAAGGAAGAAACTGGGGATCTATGTAAGAAAAAAAGACTTGAGGTACCTTTCAAATAGCAAAGTGACAGTCACCTCATCCATTATTTATAGGGCATCCCCCCAAACCCTGGGGAAGGAAAGGACACTGGAGAAAAGCCACAGCTCAGGACAGGGACAAGGGACACCTTGTCTCAGAGAAACTATGTGATTAATTAGTTAAGATCATGAGCTTTGATCTTACGGATTTTCATGAATTTGAACCCACTATTCCTACATTTGTGTGACCTTGGAGAAATTATTTAACTGCTCTTGAGTCTCAGTTTCTTCCTATGCTATTAGGATAACACCTTACAGAATTGTCATGAGAAATACATGACGTTGTGTGTGTACAGGTGTTTAGCCCAGTGCTGGCACCAAGTCACTGCCTGACAAATGATAGCTACTGTCATCCTCACCGCAGAGCTGTGAACAGACGGGGCTTCCGTGGTAAGGCGGTGAGCTCCTTATCAGAAGAGCTGTTCAAGCCCAGGCTGAGTGAATGGCTATAGAGATGCAGTGAACATATGACAACAGGGGGGCTGGACCAGTGACCTTTAAAGGTCTTGCCCAAACCTGAATTTCTGAAACTCTGAAAATTAAGCTCAGAAGGCAAATCACAGCTCTGCTCCAGTCTCACTGACTCAACTACCAAAAGAAAACATCCAAGGAAAGCTGAGTGACCTGCCTGCAAATAGGTAGCCAGCAAGCCGAGCTGTCATTAAAGTGAGAATACGGCACCTCCCGCCTCGGTGCTGTTCTGCTCCATCTAGGATTCTTGTCTCCTGCTGAAGTCGTCTGCTCCGCTCCCTGCAGGGAGGCTGCAGGTGTTCGTTTTATTCTCTACGAAAATAATATATGAGGGAAAAGAGAAAATAGATTCGCTGCTGAAAAATTATTCCACTATTTATGAAATCTGCTTGAGAGCCAGGTGCACACTGCCTGAGATTCAGGCTATGAATGTAAATGAAGTTCTGAATTGGCCATTTCCTCTTTCACTAACAAGAGGTCAATAGGTTGAGTAATGAGGACAAGCGCTTAAATGGGGAAAGATGGGAACCCAACTCTTCCAACACACATACACAATTACTTTAGCATGTTTGTCGAGCCAGGAATAGAAATATTTTTGCATGTGTGTGTCTTTACTTCCTAATATTGCTGTGCTTCACTTCCAAGTATTAGATAGCTGCCTTGATATGTAAAAGAGAATGTTATATTGCATACTGTGGACTGTTTGAAATGAGATCATCCATTTGGGATCTGTACATTTTTCTTATGTAGCCCTAAATAGCAAAAAAAATCTCTCTATATCCAGCTTGCTAACGTATTTGCATAAAGCTTTTACTGTCAGCCATCTGAGGTGCCTGGAAAACGTCCATGTAGGTTACGAATTCACAGTGATAATTCATTTTAAAACTTCAAAAGGTCAGTGATGGGGCCCTGGCGGTCCGAGGATTGGGACTCCAGCTGTTACTGCCAAGGGCCTGGGTTCGGTCACTGGTCGGGTAGGTAGGATCCCACAGGCTGTGCAACAAGGCCAAAAAAAAAAAAAAAATGGTGAAGAGGTACTTGGTGTTGTACTGCCAAATGGATACCACCTCCTTCGTGTGTTTTCGTCAACAAGCATTTATTGAACCACTATTGTGTGCCAGGTACTGGAAGTTCAGAAATTAATGAGGAATGGCTCCTGCTGAGCAGGAACTGCTGGCCTAGAGCAGGAAGCTGACACGCAGCCAGCCGGCTGGTGTGCAGTGTGGCACGCTGCACACGGGACTGTGAACAACACGGGGTGGGGCTCTGCCTTGGTCGCTTGTGGTCCTGCTGCACTGACTGCCTTACACAAAGCAGGAGCTCAGTAAACAGGTTTTGTTGACCAGATTAGTAGTGTGAGGGCTACACGGAGAGTAACGAACACAAGCTGGGCTACGAAGAAAGCTCCCTAGAAGATCGAGACGCCTGAGCTGAACTGGAAGAATCTCCAAGCCGGTTGTGTGTCAGATGCCAGCACTGGAGTGATGTCACTCGCCCGGGGTAAAGGTTTTGGAATCTTTTGGGGGTGCTATCAGGCCCTGCAGGGTACTCTACACACAGTCCTGACTGCCGGTGATCCGGGGTACAGTGTGGGTCTGGTTTCCAATCTGTGTATCTGCCAAGTGTTTTTGCTTGTGGAAAATGCTATTTTTAACAATCTGACAATTGTTAAAACTGCCACCCGTAAAAGCAATTGTGAACAGTATGGTTGTTGGTGACTCTCCCGACACTTTCTGTCTATCCTGTGTTACTATCTAAAAAATAAAGGGAGCTCTCCAGAATAGCTATGCCTCCAGTGGAAGGCACTTCTCTTCTCTTCTTGTGCATAATGATTTATCGTAATCATTTAACCATTACAACTTTCCTTTTATTCCCATAGGATGCACTGAAGGCCCGGTTGACTTGGTGTTTGTGATCGATGGGTCCAAGAGCCTTGGAGAAGATAATTTTGAGATTGTGAAGCAGTTTGTCACTGGAATTATAGATGCCTTGGCGATTTCTCCCAAAGCCGCTCGAGTAGGGCTGCTCCAGTTTCCACGCTGGTCCGCACAGAGTTTACCCTGAGAAACTTCAGCTCGGCCAAGGACATGAAGAAAGCCGTGGCCCACATGAAATACATGGGCAAGGGCTCTATGACCGGGCTGGCCCTGAAGCACATGTTTGAGAGGAGTTTTACCCAAGCAGAAGGGGCCCGGCCTCTCTCCGCACGGGTGCCCAGAGTGGCCATCGTCTTCACCGACGGACGGGCTCAGGACGACGTCTCCGAGTGGGCCAGTAAAGCCCAGGCCAGCGGTAATACGGGATGGGGCTGTGTTTTGCCCCACTCGGGGTTCAGGCTTCTTAAACTCGCTTGGTGTTCACATTGGGGCGGGGGGCCATGGGAGTGAGACTCCTTGAGGGGGCAGAATGGCTTCCTGTCACCGCGGTTACACACCTTTACTAAACTGCCCCCTAGTGGCCTTAAAGGGACCCCACAGGGATGCCAAAGTCTTGTGGACTGTAAGGGGGTCTGCACACAGGTCACACCTGAGTGATCATCTCCTGTGACGATTTACCAGCCAGGCTGTGACCTCCAGAGCAGAGAATCAACCCGACATGTGCTGTTTAACCAGAAAAATAAACAATGCTTCCCAGACACTGGTCTGGCTGTTTTAGAATCACCTGAAGAACTAGATAAAAATAGATTCCTAATAGAAGGAGCTCTTACCAATATTTTTTTAATTTTTAAAATTTTTATTGGAGTAATATACCTTTGTCTTTAAGCAACGCTACCAGTGAACATTCTGGGAGTGCAGTAGCCTTAAGACAGTGAATAGTCTTGTGTTTGCAGGAGGCAAAAGTGAGCTTTTGAGAAAATCAAACTGTCAGACGAGATCATGACTCTTAAACTCTGTTGCTCAGTAAGGCTTAGCCTCTTTGAGGTTTGTCTGACTCCACGTATAGTGCAGGGGGGACTTGAGGTTGCTTTAGATGTTTGACTATGTTGCTTTTGAGGTTTGACTATAGACATCAAATGTGGCAGAGGAATATGGCTCTTGGCAAAAGGAAACCCCGAAGCTAGGATGGTGGGTAGACAGCCTGAGGGAGTGTCTGGATTCCTTGGGAAGATAGGAAGACCTGAGGGTCGTGAAGCAGTTTGCTTGAACGCTGCTTTCTTTAAGCACTTGTCGAGAGCACATTGCTTCAGCAGTTCCTGTGAGGAGGAAAGTGTGTGCACCAACTTTATGGACTCAGTGCCTCGGTCAGGCCTGGAACATGATACTTGTGTGATTAATCCTTGCTGAATGAAGGAACAAAGGATCAAAGTGCTGAAGTGCCACTGGTGAGCTCCGTTCCTCCTCACAGAAAGGCTGGTTCACATCAGCCTTCAGTCACCGTCTTTGTGAAGGAGGCCATTTTACTGACATTGCTTATTTCACTTTTTATTCTTTTTTTCTGAGCCCCTAAAGTACAGGAGCCCCCAAAAGTGTCCTGCCTGAATCAGCTGGGTAGATTGTAAAACTGGCTGCTCACACCTGGTTTCCTTGCTTCTGGACTAGCTTAGCTGAGCCCATGTCAAACCCACCAACCCTTCTAGTCTATAGTCTTAGAATGTACTGGGGCAACACCTTGTCTCCAAAGACACTGGTTAGTCCTTTTATCTATCTTATGGAAGCCAACCTACCTCTCTCTCCCCCCCACTCAAATTTCCACAAATCCTCCAAAGGCGGGTGGTGGGAGAAAAAGACATATGCTTGGTTCTTGACTCAACAAGACTTATCTGGAGTGACTTCCTCTGATTAATTTAATTACTCCTATGTATAATGAACACAATCTTAAAATAGTAGTTATCCTTTTTAGGAGACTGAGTGTAAAGTCATTGGGGTCTCAAACAATTATGCTGAACTTGGCTGTTGACCTTACATAGACTTTAGAATGAGGCACAGTTCTTGCTCTTTGACTTAAACTGCCATTTTTATGTCTATTTTTTAAAACATCTAGTTTAATGAATTAGCCAGAATATGATATTTGCTGAGAAATGTTGAAAATCAAGCAGAACTTAAGTTCTTATTAATGTTTAATTTTCAAATGAAGAGGATATTGGAGAAGGGAATCCAATGATTAATTTTGTTTATAAAAACTTTTGGAACAATCTCATATGCCTGTTGAAATCTAAAGTTGATACTTGGTTTGTCCCCCGCCCACTTAGGGGATTTCCAATGGTCTGCAGATTCTCCTTTTCAGCTTAGCACCTTCTTAGAAGGCTTTATCCTCCCAAGAGGGGTGGGCAGAATAGTTTCATTTGGCTGCAGGTCACTTAAGGTTACTATCTGTACCTTTGACAAGTAGAAACTAGGTTACAAGGTCATAAACTGACCTGTTTCTTATAATTCTCCCAGAAGAGATTCTTATTTAGTAAACCATGAGATAGTGTTCCTTTTTACTTTATCCACAAGACTAATTCAGGGGAAAGTTGAAGATTTGCGAATGACCTTGCCCAGAGCTGAGCAGGTCGGGGGTCCGGTTCCCCAACCTCTCCTCAGTGCCCCCTTTCCTCTCTAGGATCACTGTCTTTTGCTCACAAGGCCAAAATAAAAATGGTGGAAAAAGCAAGGGAGGCTGACGTGGATGCCTCACATCACACCAGTTATTAATATCCAGCTGGCTTTGAGTGGAGAACACACAGCTTCCAGATGCTGGAACACAACTCTCACCACTGTGTTCTTTTTTTTTTTAAGTTGGCTTACAACGTGTATTAGTTTCAGGTGTACAGCAAAGTGATTCCAATAATACATAGATATTATATATATATATATGTATGTATAAGGTAGACAATAAGGTCCTACTGTATAGCACAAGGAGCTGTGTTCGGTATCTTCAGGTTCTTCCCCAGTATACAAGATGTACAGCAGTGTATATCTGTTACATACCCAAGCTCCTGTGTTATCCCTCCCCCTTTGGTAGGCCTACGCTCGTTTTCTGTGTCTGTGTAACCACCCTGTTCTTCACTGGCTTTGTACTTCAGGTATAACTGTGTATGCTGTGGGGGTAGGGAAAGCCATTGAGGAAGAGCTACAAGAGATCGCCTCTGAGCCCGCAGAAAAGCATCTCTTCTATGCAGAAGACTTCAGCACCATGGGAGAGATAAGTGATGAACTGCAGAAAGGCATCTGTGAAGGTACTGCCGGTTACGCCTAGGAGAGACCTGAGCAAACAGTAGCGTGAACCCTTGAATGAGAAATTCTCAATCCGTTCCTTCAAAGTGCTCAAAAAAGTGCCTCCCTTGTGGGCTGGGCCAGTGCTGTCTAGAAACAGTAAGCCCAAAACATAGAATAGGGAAGAGAGAAGACAGTAATAGCTCACATTGAAAATGAAAGTATTAGTCCCTCAGTCATGTCCGACTCTTTGCGACCCCATAGACTGCAGCATGCCAGGCTTCCTTGTCCTTCACCATCTCCTGGAGTTCACTCAAACTCATGTCTACTGAGTTGGTGATGCCATCCAACCATCTTACCCTCTGTCATTCCCTTCTCCTCCCACCTGCATCTTTCCCAGCATCAGGGGTCTTTCCCAATGAGTCGGCTCTTTGCAGCAGGTAGTCAAAGTATTGGAGCTTCAGCTTCAGCATCAGTCCTTCCAATGAATATTCAGGATTATTTCCTTTAGGGTTGACTGGTTTGATCTCCTTGCAGTCCAAGGGACTCTCAAGATACTATACTTATTAGCTATTATTGATAGCTATTATTAATACACTTATTAGCTATTATTATTAGCTATTAATAGCTAATAATAATGCTAATAAATCACTTGAGCATTTGCTCTATGCTGAACAGTGTAGTCAGTGTTTTGACACATGGCATACTTAATCCTCACAAAAACCCTATGGAGATGATCATGTAACTACAACCAACAGTTATGTAAATCAGGAAAGCTGATGCACAATTTCGGGATACACCTGTAATTAGAGTGGAAGGGATGGTGGTCCTTCCAAGCCCACTGATAAAAATGTAAAGAATGCCTCTTGCATGGACTGCTTCAGTTTACAGAACCTTGGGCTGCCCTTTGGAACTCAAATGTTCTTACGTATAGGAGTCCCTTGTGCTCTTCTCCGGTTCACTGTGGTGCCGGTGTGCTTATAAGGAGGAGGTCTCCCAGGTTTGTGTGACTCCGTGTATAATGCAAGGGGACTGGAAAAGCAGTTCTACCCATTTTTCCTTTTATTCCTGTCCCAGGTTCAGTGGCCAGTAAAATCCCTGTCAAAGTGATGTGCCTTATTCCTCCCCAGCAAAGAGCACTGGGATGAAGGGGGCCAGGAAAGGAAGGCCTCTCGGATTTCTTATGCAACTTGATGTTTAGCCTCTAAGCTCTTTCATTTAAGTGGAGCTGCTGCCAATGCAACTTAATAACTGGACAAACATTTTTCCCCTCCCTACTTTCTAGACATAATATTTAGGGGGACATTCTAAAGTAAGAACATGCATTTAAGGAGTCCAGGCTTCTCTTATAAGAGAGAATGCCTCTGCAAGGTCTTGGGTTATTGGGGTAACCAACAGCTTTTCTGAATTGGTGGTGTTACCAAATCAGACCTGAACATCCTAGGTGGTGGCAGGCAGGTAAACAGTTGGTCTGGGACCAGTTTCCCATGTGGACAACTGTCCCTCTTCTGGTTGTCTTTTACCTCTCAGCTCTGGAAGACTCTGATGGAAGACAGGACTCCCCAGCAGGGGAACTGCCAAAGAGGGTCCACCAGCCAACAGGTATGTTTTTCAAAAGCAATATTTTTAGAACCTCTGGTGGCTGCTTCCGCCGTGGTTTCCCCCCAGACAAATGAAGTGTAAGTAAGAAAGATTTGAATTACATTAACTATGGCTTTTCCCCCTCCATCACATAGGAGACATCTACTCTACCCTTTTTTAGCCATAGTTGCTAAGAGCCTCTCTGCTGATGGTCTTTCTGCCATAGTATGTCCTAAAGTAAAGCTATGTACCTCATTCTAGGAATAACCAGTACCCTACTCTGACAGCTGATGGCTGTTTTATAACCACAACCATGTTAAACAGGTTTGACTTCAGTTTTCTTTCTCTTTACAGAATCTGAGCCAGCCACCATAAATATCCGAGACCTACTTTCCTGTTCTAATTTTGCAGTGCAACACAGATACCTGTTTGAAGAAGACAATCTTGCACGGTCTACACAAAAAGTTTACCATTCGACAAAATCCTCAGGTAATTCCAAGTAAAATATTACTATAAGGTAGCTTGCTATTGACTTGCCAACAAACTCAGCTTAAGGGAGGACAGGAAAGGAGCAAGTAGGGAGTAGGTGGGGTGGGGAAGAGAAGAACTTAAGAAAAAGGAGAACTAAAAAAATAAAGAAGAAACTCCAGCAGCCTTCCTGGAGTCCACAATAAAGGCCACTTCAGCAGTGGACGCATATACAGCTCTGATATCTGCTGGATCTTGCCACGTGGAAGAAGCTGAACATTGCTTTCATTATGGTTTCCTCCATGTGCTGAATCAGTCCTATCTATCACTGTCTGGGAGGTCTGGTGGGTTATAGAGGTGAACACTTTCCGTCTGCTTTCTTAGGAAGTCCTTTGGAAGAAAAACAGGATCAATGCAAATGTGAAAACCTTATAATGTTCCAGAACCTTGCAAATGAAGAAGTAAGAAAATTAACGCAGCGCTATATCCTTTTCTAATGTTATACCGCTGTATGGAATGCAAAGAACACTATCACAACCTCAAACATTTCTATATACGGGTATATCTCAAATGAAGTCACTTCTATAAAGTCAAGAACAGTGAACTCCAGGAAAAGCTATTTCTTAAGCAGTCTGACAGGTGCTTGAGAACCGACGGCAAGCCAAACTGCTGACATGGGTCAAGCTATCTGCGGTTGGTTCTAGGAGGTTGAGCAGTCAGGCCAGTTTAGCCAGTCAGTATGCAAAGTAAAGAAAAAACATGTTTACTTAATTCCCTCTCTACTGGGAAGAAATGAAAGACAAAACTGAAGTGCATCAGAGATACAGTACGTGTGGGCAAAGAATGCTGTAGAATGAAGAGGTTTCAAATTCTACCTAAACTCCAAACCTCTCCTTTCGCCCCAAGCCACCCTGCAGCCACATTTGGTCAGTGTGTAGTTTCTAGAGGACTGGGGTTGGGATTTTTCCATTTGGCAGCAGAGAGATTTTATATCAGCACTCAAAGATGAAACATTCTACCGAGGGAACAGCAGGATTCATTAAAATAGTATTACAGATAAAAGGAATGCTTTGGGATGGTGGAGAAATGAGATTCAGTGCTTTAATGCACTGAACACTCTGCCAACTGTTCTGAACTTAAAACTCTAGTAAACTTACTAAAACTGCCCAATATCTAGCTCAGCACATATCAACTAAAGGGAAATGGTTCATTCTGAACTATTTCTGTGCCAGTGGGTTTATAAAGAACGGCTTATAGGCATTTTCTTCCTGAAAACTGGGAATATGCTTCCTAAAGGAAAGCAAAATACTCTGCCCGTGGTTAATCTCGATGATGAACCCAGGCTCTCATTCTGCCATGCAGGGGGCAGGTGGGGGGTACTAAGCACCTTCAAGAAGGAAGACAAATGTTTATTCTAATGCTGCTCTTATTGTTTAGTCGCTCTGTCGTGTCCAACTCCTTGTGACCCCATGGACTGTAGCCTGCTAGGTTCCTCTGTCCATGGGATTTCCCAGGCAAGAATACTGGAGTGGCTTGCCATTTCCTTCTCCAAGGCATCTTCCCGACTCAGGGATCGAACTCCTGTCTCCTGCATGGGCAGACGGATTCTTTACCGCTCCAGGGACGCCCTAATGAGCTTCTGCTCTGCCTTCTCCCGGCCGCCTCTGAGGGTTTACTTCACAAGGTACTAAGGAAGTTGTATGTGTCAGACCTCAAGGCTGCTACCCTATGGTCTCATCCGGCCTCATGGGTGAAAACTCCCCACTTTCTTCTCTTCTGATGTTGTATCTTACTTTCCAAGACCTAATCCTTTTTTTTTTTTCTCTTCTTCTTATTCCCAGCATTATCAGTTCAGCTCCCAGAGGTGTGCTATAGTAAATTAATTTATAAGCAACAGGGGAGTGAGTAGAATTGAAATTTTTAAAAAGAAAAATGTGAACTGAACTATCTGGATTTAATGTTAAAAAAAAAAGTATTTAACCCAACATAGATCTATAGTCTTAATAATATGTACTAATGGGTTATTATAAACTTATAAGTCAGAATTACAGAAATGGAAAAAACAAAAGCCCTATATTTTGCAGGACACAAATTCTTTTGTAGATAAATCAAGTTGTATTTGAATGTAAATAGGCCATTCAGATTCCTCTTCCTTAATTTGAGATTTACTAGAAGAAATGACACAGAGAGTGGAAGCCCTGGAAAATCGCCTGCGATACAGATGAAGATTCAAAATGGTCTATGTATTTGTTCGTCACTGTATCAAGGATTACAGTGAAAACAGTTCAGAGCCCTCAAAGCTCATGCTATCACTGATTCTGTAAGGTTGTAAAGTAAAACATAACAAGAGCTGAGAAAGCTGGTTTGCTATAGAACAAAGGCAAAAAGTACACACTAACTTGTATGAATTCATTGAGAAAAATAAACACCTGTCAGAATCCTAAAATGAGTCTTATCAAGTGAGAACAAATAAGCTATGCAAGATACTCTGTAACATACTGTGGACACCATTTGCTTTGGTCTTATTCTGCCTTCGTGTTACAGTATCATTTGACAACAAAATAAAATCTGCAGTTTTACAGACTTAACTTCCATAGAACACTGGCCACGGGAAAGCTATTTTTTTTTATCAGACTTTACCTTGATATATGTATATGGATGTATGCGTAAAATCACAGAACATATGTACTTGTATAAGAAGTTGGATTTTTTATACAATATTAAAATTCACTTCAGAGAACAGTATTCTGTGTAAAATTCTTAATCTTAAATGCAAAATATGTATACATGAGAAATGGCTAAGATACGTATAAAAAAAAAATTGAAGCTCACTGATAATCAGGAAAATGCAGGTGAAAGCAATCAACTTGGCAGAAGTTACTGTGTCTTGACCACAGTGTTGGTAAGGCTGAGGAAACACGGGGCTCCCACACACTGCCAGTGAGAACACAAACAGGCAGTCTCTGGAGAATAATCCGTCCCTACTAGTAAAGCTGAAAATGCAGCCCCACCCTGTCCTCTAGCAACTGCACTTACAGGTATCTAACTAGATGATTTTAACACAAACATACAAGGAGGCCTGTATGAGAATGTTACTAGAGTTTGTAAAAGTAACAAATTACAAATAACCTAATCATCACCAGAGGGGGAACAGATAAATTGTGGTATGGTCCATAACTCAGAAATACTACGCGACGTTTAAAAGAACGTACTCAATCTACAGGTACATGGTAAAATCTGAAAACAAAGATAAATTTTAAAAGCCAATGGGAGGACTTCCCTGGTGGTCCGGTGGTGAAGAATCTGCCTGCCAGTGCAGGGAGCATGGGTTCAACCCCTGGTCCGGGAAGATCCCACATGTCTCAGAACTAAACCCACATGCCACAGCTACTGGCTTTCCCGTGCTCTAGAGCCACAGAGCCGCCAACGACGGGCCCACACGCAGCAACTGCTGAAGCCCAAGCGCCGAGAGCCCGTGCTCCGCAACGAGAGAAGCTGCTGCAGAGACGCCCGAGCGCTGCAATTACAGAAAGCCCACCCCCAGCACCGAAGACCCAGCGCAGCCAAAAAACCACCATAATAATGAATAGATTAAAAAAAAAAAAAATTCCTCCCAAAGGGCCGTGTAGCAGAGCAGGAAGACCATCTCCTAGGCCTCAATCTTATCTGGAAACCATCTAATTCTTTCCAAGTATTAAAGTTGTGATTCGAAGTGTTAAACTTTCAGTTTATATTTATATTTGAGTCCTCCACGTGACCCTGAAAATGGGTTTTCATCCAGTGTGGATTTGGGCTGGCACTACCTTTTGAGACGTAATCCTAGTTTAGCCGTCTGCTTTGCGTGGAGTCCTGGCTCCCCCTAGTGGCTCTAGACGGCGTGCACACAGACACCCGCGCCCGCTGCCCCTGCCCATCCCCCACGTACGCTTTAGCTGTTTAGGACATTTCACTGTACCGTTTTCAACTTTCTCCAGCTTGGGAAGGGAGGTGCCTTCCTGGAAGACAAAACCTCCAACTAATCCATCAAATTCACATAGTAACCCAAGATATTTAACTTGAGAATTGTCTAAAATTTAAACTAGTTCCGACTTCCCTGGTGGTACAGCGGTAAGAATCCGCCTGCCAGTGCAGGGACACCGGTTCGCTCCCTGGACCGGGAAGATTCCATATGCCGTGGAGCAAATGAAGCCTGTGCACCGCAACTGCTGAAGGCCGTGCGCTGGAGCCTGCGTTCCACAGGAGGAGCCACCGCAATGCGGCAAGACTAGCAACCGGAGAAAGCCCGCGCACAGCCATGAAAACCTAGTGCCCCAAAAAAGAAAAAAAAAGGTCTCCACCTCAATCTTATCTGGAAACCATCTAATTCTTTCCAAGTATTAAAGTTGTGATTCGAAGTGTTAAACTTTCAGTTTATATTTATATTTGAGTCCTCCACGTGACCCTGAAAATGGGTTTTCATCCAGTGTGGATTTGGGCTGGCACTACCTTTTGAGACGTAATCCTAGTTTAGCCGTCTGCTTTGCGTGGAGTCCTGGCTCCCCCTAGTGGCTCTAGACGGCGTGCACACAGACACCCGCGCCCGCTGCCCCTGCCCATCCCCCACGTACGCTTTAGCTGTTTAGGACATTTCACTGTACCGTTTTCAACTTTCTCCAGCTTGGGAAGGGAGGTGCCTTCCTGGAAGACAAAACCTCCAACTAATCCATCAAATTCACATAGTAACCCAAGATATTTAACTTGAGAATTGTCTAAAATTTAAACTAGTTCCGACTTCCCTGGTGGTACAGCGGTAAGAATCCGCCTGCCAGTGCAGGGACACCGGTTCGCTCCCTGGACCGGGAAGATTCCATATGCCGTGGAGCAAATGAAGCCTGTGCACCGCAACTGCTGAAGGCCGTGCGCTGGAGCCTGCGTTCCACAGGAGGAGCCACCGCAATGCGGCAAGACTAGCAACCGGAGAAAGCCCGCGCACAGCCATGAAAACCTAGTGCCCCAAAAAAGAAAAAAAAAGGTCTCCATTTCTCGTTTGCTCTCTGTATGTCTCAGGTACAAAGGTTTTGCTTTCCACTTTCACTATTTGTGTGACCATCCCTCATCTAACAGTAGTAACTCAGGGCGCTAATCAAGACGGTAGAGTATAAGGATGTGGAAATAATCTCTTTCCACAAATACATCAAAAACACACCGACATACGCAACAGTTCTCACAGAAGACCTACTGAACACTAGCAGAAGACCTCAGACACCCGAAAGGAAAAGACCTCCACACAACCCCAGGTGGGACAAAAGAGAAAGAAAAACAGGAG
Organism: Madoqua kirkii; assembly: GCA_006408675.1. Lineage (NCBI taxonomy): Eukaryota > Metazoa > Chordata > Mammalia > Artiodactyla > Bovidae > Madoqua > Madoqua kirkii. The sequence goes on from SJYC01094619.1 coordinate 16,352, forward strand.
GGAACCTGCGCCCCTCGGAGGGAGCTGTAAGTTGCCAGGACACAAAGGGAGCTTCTGAGACGAATGTCACAACCGGTGTGAGACAGAGAGAGACAGAGCTGCAGCCTGTGGCGCCTGCCTGCGCTGCCCAGCCCGAGACGCTCGTCTGCGGGCCCAGCTGGGGCCGGGTGCTGAAACCTGGGTTTAGAGCACAGAGCTGGGGAGAGGGCTGGGGCTTAGCAGCTCAGAAGCAGCCGGAGAAGCCCAGTGCCGTTGTCAGGAGGGGGGTGAGGGCCCGCCGGAGCAGCCTCTTTCCTCCCTGCACTGGCCCCGTCCCGGCAGGCTCCGGGATCAGGTGCCAGAGGGTTGCCCAACGTAGGAAGCAGAGCTCAGGTCTCTCCCTGTGGCTGTGCCAGACACAGATGGACACCCGCACTTGCCTGCTTTGTCAACTCAGCTGCAGGATGCTGTTCAGTCTCCCAGTTGCGTCTGACTCTACACCTACACCACCTGCTTTGTAAACTCAGCATTGCGCGACATCCAGGTGGAAAACAGGCGCTTCCGTGGCTGAGATGGAGCTGCTCTCGGCAGCTGTGGGCTTCCTGAGTGCGTCCCTGGGGGGCTAGGCTGGGACGAGGTCTGGGCTGCCTCTGTCGCTCCCCGACGGTCCATGTGCAAGACTCTGCACTCCGGGACCTGACTAGAGCGGATCTGCGCGGGTGGCCTCGTGAGCCCGCACACTGCTGACAGGTGCAGAGCACTCTCCCAGCGGACAGCTCTGGTAGGGGAATACTCAGAGGCTCTTCTCCTGGTGGAAGTGCTCCAATTCTGCCCACCTCACACCACAGCTCAGACATGCGACTCAGAAACGGATCTGGGGCCTCTACTCCAATCACCAGGGAACAGACTCTCCCCAAGAGGGCTGTGGCAACCACAGAGCAGAGGCCCCACGCGACATCCACTACAGACTGGTCATCACATCAGTCAGACCCCTCACCAAATGGATAGTAAGGACACACTGAGGAGGCAGCAGGCATCATACTAAACAGGCCTCCCATCAGAAATATTAGATCCATGAAGACTACACAGGAACAGTCCCACGCATCCCTCCAAGATCACAGTAAATAACTGTTTCTCCTAAACTCAGAATTAAGAGAAATACAAATAAAATGAACGAGGACCACTCGCAGTTAAAAAGTTAAGAGAACTCCCCTGAAAGAACAATGAAACAGATCTCTTCAGTCTAACAGACACCAAGTTCAAGGAGATAATGAAAATACTGAAGGAATTAGGAAAGTCTATGAATAGAAATGCAGATTACTGTAAAAAAAAACTACAAAGAGGAGCCAAGAAAAATCAGAAGATTCATTTGCCAAGATGAAAGCTAAACTAAAAGGCAATGAAGAGCAGATTGAATACTGCAGAACAAATAAGTGACCTGATAGATAGCATAGAAATCACCCAATTAGAACAGCAGGCAAAAAGCCAGATTGGAGGGGGAAAAAAATGAAAGCATTACAAGACCGGTTCAGTTCAGTTCAGTTCAGTTGCTCAGTCGGGTCCAACTCTTTACAGCCCCATAACTGCAGCAGGCCAGGCCTCCCTGTTCATCATCAACTACTGGAGTTCACCCAAATCCATGTCCCTTGAGTCAGTGATGCCATCCAACCATCCTGTCATCCCCTTCTCCTCCTGCCCTCAATGCCTCCCAGCATCAGGGTTTTTTCAAATGTGTCAGGTGGCCAAAGTATTGGAGTTTCAGCTTCAACATCAGTCCCATCAATGAGACCGGTCCACACATACATAGGATTCCAGAAGGAAAAGAAAGCGAAAAGGAGGTTTTAAAAAAAATGTATTCTAATTATGGCCCCAAACCTCCCAAACCTAAGGAAAGAAACAGATATCCAGGTACAAGAAGCAAAGAGTCCTTCAAGTATTTTTTCTGACCACAATGACATGAAAACTAGAAATCAACTGCAGAAAAAGAAATGAAAAAAAAAAAAAAAAGTTACATGGAGCCTAAAACAACATGTTATCAGAAAACCAGTAAGTCAAAGATGAAATCAAAGAAGAAACCAAAAAATACCTTGAGACAAATGACAATGAAAACACACCCATACAAAATTTATGGAATACAGCAAAGGCAGTTGTGAGAGGGAAGTACACAGTGATACAGGCCTTCCTCCCCCAAATGAGAAAAATCTCCATCTTACCTATCACCTAAAAGAATTCGAAAAATAACAAAATCTAAAGATAGCAGAAGGAAAAAAATAATGAAGATCAGAGAGGAGACAGATAAGATTTCTACAAAAAAATTGAAAAAAATCAATAAAGCCAAGAGCTGGTTTATTGAAAGGGTGCTCAGTCACATCCAACTCTGTGGTCCCATGGACTATAGCCCGCCAGTCTCCCCTACCCATGGGATTTCCCAGGTGAGAGTACTGGAGTGGGTTGCCATTCACTCCTCCAGTGGATCCTCAACCCAGGGATCGAACCCAGGTCTCCCGCACTGCAGGCAGCTTCTTTACCACTGCGCCACCTGGGAAGCCCTTGGAAGCATAAACATGGACAAATTTCTAGTCATGCTCACCTAAAAAAAAAAAGAGAAACCCCAAAAGGAGGAAGAGGACTTCCCTGCTGGTACAGTGGGTAAGAATCCACCTGTCAATGCAGGGGATATGAGTTGGATCCTTGGACAGGGGAGACAGCACAAGCCAGAGCAACCATGCCTGTGTGCCTCAACTGCTGAAGCCAATGGGCCGAGAGCCTGTGCTCCCCAACACAAGTCGCCGCAGTGAGGCCACAAACCGCAACTGGAGTAGCCCTTGCTCTCCTGCAATTGGACAAAGCCAGTGTCCGGCGAAAAGATCCAGTGTAACCAAAGACAAAAATAATAAAAACAAAGGAAAAGAAGTAACAACTGATCCCGCAATGGAACAGAATAAACCTACCTACCAAAACGTGGGAGACCTGAGTTTGATCCCTTGGTCAGGAAGATCCCCGGGAAGAAACAGCTAGCTACCCACTGCAGTATTCTTGCCTGGAGAATTCCATGGACAGCAAAGCCCAGTGGGCTACAGTCCATGGGGTCACAAAGAGACAAAACTAAGACACCAATATGCTGACTTTAAGTTCAACAAATACTCGACTTTTTGGATGGTGTATTGAAGGCATTCACATCTCCTGGGTCTCTTTCCTCTACCATCAAAAACTGCCTTCACAAGTTGACTGACTCTAAAGTCCAAAAAACATTTCTAACAATTATGCAAACTTAGAACCCAACACATGTCCTGAGTATACCCCACCAGCAATATTCAGCTCCATAAATCTGAGTCACCATTTCCCTCCAATTCTTTTCAGTGTTTCAAAGGGCATTATTAGATGTGACAAAAGGGTTACACAGGACATACTTGGGAGATGTAGTATGTGGCATCCTCCCAATCTGAATGTCACACCTACTTCACAGTACATCTTTTAGGACTGAAAATACATAAAACAGTTTGTTTTATATAAACTGTGAAACACTGAAGATCTGAGAATATTCTGAAGTTGTCCCAAGTACATTTTTTCTACAAAGGATTCCCAGTGACAGACTTTTCTTCTCTTGAACTCTGAAATTATTGCAGATGGTGACTGCAATCATGAAAATTAAGACAGTTGATCCTTGGAAGAAAAGCTATGAACAAACTTGACAGCATACAAAAAAGCAGAGACATTACTTTGCCAACAAAGGTCCGTCTAGTCAAAGCTATGGTTTTCCCAAAAGTTGTGTATGGATATGAAAATTTGACCATTTAGAAAGCTGAGGGCTGAGGAACTGATGCTTTTGAACTATGGTGCTGGAAAAGACACTTGAGAGTCCCTTGGACCGCAAGATTAAACCAGTCAATCCTAAAGGAGTCAGGCCTGAATATTCATTGGAAGGACTGATGCTGAAACTCCAATACCTGATGTGAAGAACTGACTCATTGGAAAAGACCCTGATGCTGGGAAAGATTGAAGGTAGGAGAAGGGGACGACAGAGGATAAGATGGTTGGATGCCATCACCACTCAATGGAGGAGTCTGAGTAAGCTCCAGGAGTTGGTGATGGACAGGGAAGCCTGGCGTGCTGCAGTCCATGGGGTCACAAAGAGTCAGATACGACTGAGCGACTGAACTGAACTGTACTACTACAAACCCTTAAGAAAGGCTTTGCTTTATTAAAGTTCAATAGAACTTCTCTCACTCTGTGAAAATCTGGAGGTGAAAGGAACATAATTCACTTTATCCTCTTTGCTACTCAGATTCAGTGTATTTAAGGTGGACTGTAAAACTGCAGTGCTGGTTAGATTCTCGGTATTGACCCTTGTTGCTTCTGACATACTCAACAAAATGACAATACCAGAGACTTCTCTAGTAATCCAGTGGTGAGGAATTTGCCTGGCAATGCAAGGGACACAGGTTTGATTCCTGGTCATGGAACTAAGATCAGACATGCCGCAATTAAGCCTGTGTGCATAACCACCACTAAGACCCAAGGCAGCCAAATAAACATTTTAAAAAATGACAGCAATATCCTGGGACTGAAATTATGAAAACTAAGTTTTAAAAACCTAGTACTGGAAAGGAACTCAGTGTACTCCCTTTACACAAACAGGCAAAGTGAAACTGGGATATCAGGCTCTTACCCCACAAGTTTTGCCACTATATCTTGATGCCCCATCCTCACTAATCTAGCTTCAGGCAAGTATACTGGGACAAGAAGAAATAAAAATAAATAAATAAATAACTGCAATGAATACAGTGTTTTTAAAACAAGCTCCGGCCAGTTTTATTAAAGAAAAATTGTACATGATTTACTTTTCACCAGTCTGTTCTGGCATGCTTCTAATAATATCAGAATCACCTAAAAAATAAAACACAATAATATTTACAACTTATTTAGTGGCAACTGGTAATCATCAAACTAGCAATGGTTATCTTCAAAAGTTATCACAATAACTGTGCTACCATTTCTCAAGGTTGATCAGATACCTAGATCACAGACATTTCCCACACAAGATGTGTCATGTAAATCAGACTTGGTTTATCACCAGCATTTATAAAACCAGACCTAGGCAAAGAACTAGGTCTGGGGACACATGCATGGTCTTAATATAGCGAATGTTTAGCCTGCCCTGATTATTACAAAATCAGAACAGCGAGAATATTCGCAGTAGCTTCATGAATTAGAAATTCGTCAGTTCAAAACATGATGTGTATTTATAGGCCCCCTTTTCCCCCCTCAGCCTAATTTTATCCATCTATTCTCAGGCAGCCAATAAGGATTCCTTTCTTCTACTGTTTCACCTGATTATTCTCCCCCTTTATTAATTTCACCTTTTACCAAGGCCCTAAGATGTAATTTCTTAGCTGCAGTATGAAATTATGATCCCAAAGTAAAAAGAATTTCATTTATAACAAAGACAATTATGTACTGACATTCACTACGAACTCTCCATAACATAAGCCTGCAGGATATCCCTTGCTATATGCAAATTCTCAGTAACTGAACTTAGGAACCAAAGACATCTATATAGTAAGAAATCCTTGTGTTACATCATAAAGAAAAAAAGACTTATTTTATGACTGAAAAAGCATACCTGGATCAATGATAGCCAGTGTGCATACTCTGTAGTATTTTCCACATGCTGTGCCCAATTCAATATTATTGCCACTGTAGTGATGGACACCAGTTTTGGCCAACATGGCGTAATATTCTATTTCAGATTTCCTTTGGGAATTTAAAAAAAAAAGGCAAATAAATACCATACCAAGTGACACAGATTAAATGTTACTTCTCATCAGTTCCAATGTTGTAAGGCCTTCAAACAGTAAGCCATTTATTATTCTTTAAAATATCATATTCATTATCCAACACCAACCATCCTTTGGATCCTCTACAGTATATATTTGTGTTCATGGAAAAAGAGGGTCCAGAATAAAATCATCATTTGCTTAGCATTTACTATCTGCCAGACACGTTATAGAATTCCCATGACAATGTCTAAGCCATTTCTATCACTCTCTGGTGCTCTGAGTCCCAGATGGAGAGGAATACAACAGGTATACCTCAGATACTGCAGATTCCTTCCAGACCATTGCAATAAATCAAATATTGCAATAAAGCTAGCCACAGGAATTTGTTAATTTCCAAGTGCATATAAAAGCTGTTTAACCTATATGTAACCTCTAAGTGTTACAGTGTTTTTAAAACAAGCTCTGGCCAGTTTTATTAAAGAAAAATTGTACATGATTTACTTTTCACTGTGGGAAAGAATTCTCAAAATGCCATCACCTGAACCTTCAGGGAATCGTAGCAGTAACATCAAAGATCACAAATCATAACGACCAAAAAAAGGCGGCACCTACAGACTTATACAATGCAAGGTTGCCACAAACCTTCAATCTGTATTAAAAACAAAGAGCAACTATGAAGTGAAGAAAGGCTAAATGCAATAAAATAAAAACAGGCATGCCATAGGCTTGCACTTGCCCAAAGTTAATGTTTTTTTTGTGACTACCAAGTAGGTAGCCATCAAGGAGCTTGTTAAAAATGCATCAGGCCCCAATCCAGATCCATTCAATCTGAACTTGCATTTAAATTACTTGCGACTGTACGAACATTCATGCTGAAAGGCATTGCTCTAATAGGTAAGTGTAAACTGTTTGAAATAAGACCAAAGTTTTGGGATGAGATGCAGAAGAGCTCTCCAGGCTTTGTCCATTCGGTACAGACACCCTGTATGAAATGCTGTGAGGTTATGCGTTACAGTAGAAAATCAACAAGCCCAGGGCTGAAAATATGGCTAACACTCTGCATAGTCCAACTTAAACTTATGTACACCACCTCATAAGATCAGTTTCAAAACAGTGAATCGGGCAAAAACTGGGTGAACTGGGAGTGTGCAGATCCACAGGCCAGCCTAAACTCTTCTGAACTTAGCTTCTCTATACTACAAGTAATTCATAAAACGAAGTCCTTGTAAAACACCTCAAAGTGGAAAGAACAAGCCAAAAAAGGGAGGACATAAGGAAAAGCCACTTACGTTTCTGCACTACCCTCAAACTTGGCCCTTCTTTGGTTTCTGTCACACATTTCTCCCAAGCAGAATCACATAGGAGAGACTATGAAGGGGAGAAAAATCAAGAGCCAAACACAACAGATACCCTTAAATTACCCTGCAAATGTGCCCCTGTAATACAAATTCTACCTGACACCCAGATTGCAAGCTCACACTCTTGGATATTCGCTCAGGACGAATTTACAGTGGAAGACACACACCCCCAGGTTCTTTCAATTACCTCAAGGCTGGGCAGTTGTTGGCGAGGATGACCAGTTTCGCTTTGCCTTGTCTGATCATTTTCAGAGTCTGTTTGTACCCCAGCACGTACTTTCCACTTTTCATAACCAGCTGGAGCCTAGAGTTGATCGACTCCAGTGACTTTTTCTACAAAGCAAACATTTAATACGAACTTGAAAGCCTTGTTTGTAACCACTCAAAACTGGATCCAGGGACTTCCCTGGTAGTCCAGTGGTTGTCTCCCCCGCTTCCAAGCAGGGAGCACGGGTTCCATCCCTAGAAAGGGAACTAAGATCTGGAAAGCCTCGGCCAAAAAAATCCAAACATCCAACACTGGGCCCAGTTTCCTGGAACCAGAGCCTCTAATAAACCTCCGAAGTAGAGGATTCCAAAGCAGTGAGAAGGTCTCTCGGATTCTTTCTGGAAGCCTCCAAGGCCAGTTGGAACGCTGTCCGCCCAGAGCTCAAAACTGCCCGCCCCGGCCAAGACTCATCTCTCCACGTGAAATAGGCTTCCGGCCCTGGCCTGCTTCACTCACCGTTTTCTTTGCGGCCACCATCTTCCTGTCTTAGATGCGGGACGCCCCCAACCTAGAATACAGAGGACAGGACAGGAAGTTTACGATCTGAAGTTCCAAACCGGCAACTCCCTGGGCGCCGCGCGCTGCCAAAACCTCGGCCCGGAGGAGACCACTCACCAAGAGCAGCCGCCAAGATGGCCGGGGAGCGAGAAAGGAGCGAACTCCCACAATGCCAAGCTCTTCACGGCGGGGCGGAACGCCGTCACGCCGAGACCGGAAGCGGAAGCAAATGTCCAGCGTAAGGGGCGGGACACGAAGAGGCGGGCCGGTGCTGGTGACTCTGGCTGCTTAGCGGTGTTCGGCATTTTGCGACTGTAGCCCGTCAGGCCCCTCTGTCCACGGGGATTCTCCAGGCAAGAATACTGGTGTGGGTTGCCATTTCCTCTGCAGGGGATCTTCTGACTCAGAAGTCGAGCCCAAATCTGCATTACAGGCAGATTTTTTTTTTTTTTAACCGCTGGAACCACCAGGTTTTGCAGCCGAATGGTCTGAAGTCTCACCTTGCTGTGTTCTCCTGCTCTGAAGCGGAGCGCTGCGGAACTCAGGAAAGTGGAGCAGGACGGGAGTTGGAGAAGCCGACTGAGAGTGAAGCGGGAAGGGCACTGAGAAGAGGCGGCGCCTGGACCTCGGCCTCAGTGCCACAGAGCGCACCTCTGCCCAAAGCCCCGGCTCTTAGGAGACGCGGGGAGGACCCAGGTGCGCCTGAGCTCCCGGGACTCCCCTCTGCCGCCGGCTCCCTTGAACTCACCTCTTCTGTAGCGCGTAAGCCAAATTATCGGAGACAGCGATAGAACAGGTCTAACTAAAAATATTTTTGTTGTGAACTTTGGATATTGATTGAAAAGAAAAAAGTCCAGTGACGAATCACTGAGAATATTAGAAACAGAAAGTCTCTCACCACCACACATGCAAGCAAAAAAAAAAAAAGTAAAAATCAGACAAATAAGCTATCATCATGTGTCAACTTTTAGGAGTCTGTCCTAAAGAGACAGTCACTCGTGCCCAAAGACATGAGAATAGGGCTATTTGTTTCAGCATTAGTTTAAATAGCAAAACAAAAATAGAAACATTAGATGTTCATTATTCTTAACAAATATATGTGTTTGCATGTGCAGAAAAGTCATGTCTTGGGACGTCCCTGGTAGTCCAGTGGTTAAGAATCCACCTTGCAGTATAGGGAACACTGGTTGGGAAAACTGGGATCCCACCTGCCACAGGGCAGCTAAGCCCAGGCACCACAACTAGAGAGCCTGCACAAGGAAAGGAAGACACAGTCTAGGACAACAAAATAATCTTAAAAAAAAAAAAAAGAAAGAAAATCCAAGTCTTGGGGATTCCCTCGTGGTCCAGTAGTTAGGACTCTCCGGTTCCACTGCAGGGGCACGGGTTTCACCCCTAGTCAGAGGACTAAGTCCACATGCTGAATAGCCAAAAAAAGAAAAATTCAAGTCTGGAAAGTTCATTGAAACATATCTTTGGATGAGAGGTGAGCAGAGTAGGTGGTGAAAAAAAAAACATTTAATTGTACTTTATATGCTTCAGCATTGTTTGAATTATTTAAGCATTCATTGTTATGTGAAGAGCTCATTTTTAATAAAATAGTGGTTGATTTACATAAATCTTATGAAACTTCACTTATTTCTTAAAGCAGTAATTTTCACAGTGTGGCTTCCAGATCACCAGATTCAGAATTGCTTTGATTTGATTCCCAGGTGTGTGAGAAATCCTTGGATGTGGGGCCTGGAAATCTGAGCTTAATAAGCAGCCTCTTTGATTGTTTTTGTTCTCTGAATTTATTTGGCTGCATTGGGTCTTGGTTGTGGCACGTGGTATCTTTCGTTGGGGTGCCTGGACTCTAGCTGTGGCTCGGGGTTAGTTGCTCTGTGGCATGTGGGATCTTAGTTCCTCTACCAGGGATCAAACGCGAATCCCCTGCACTGCAAGGTGGATTCTTAACCATTGGGCCACCAAGGAAGTCCCTCCATGGTTCTTAGAAATACTAAAATTTGAGAAGTAAGAATGAAATAGCCTAATTGGTTTTGAGGAGTGCATGCTTAGATAGAGACACTAATGATGCCTTACACTTTTATAACGAGCTCTGTACTTTGAATTTTAATATCCACTTTTCCTCAAAGTAATCAGCATAAATATTACCCCCATTTTAGAAAGTAGATGATTAAAACACTTGAGGTGACTTTTCTGATGCTTTTCATGTTATCATACCAAGTTTCTGGTCCTTACTATATGTCCTAACAATACTTTTTTGTGTGTGATGTCCTCACTATATTTTAAAGGAAGGTCTTAGTTGCTTTCTCACAGGGATCTTACTATGGTTTTGTACTGGAAGCCAGGAATGTCTAAAGCACTCATTCATTCACACACTAATATATATGAATCATACCACAAAATGTTTGAGAATTTTACCTACAGAATCCTAACTGATCTTGTTATATCTCTTTGGAGATAGGTTTATGTTCTTGCTGCTTCTATTTAATACCTGCAAGATTTGGGTCAAACTGTCTAACTTTAAGCTTCAGTTTCCTTATCAAAAAGCTAGAATGATAATCTCTACCTCGTGGTATTGTGAGGATCACAGTAAACGTAACGGTGTATAAATCGCCTAGCACAGGGCCATGTGCAGTGGATGTTAGCTTTCTTCCTCATTCCCACTCCTGTCTCCCCAACCTCCCCACCACAACCACTCACACACACCCAAAGTCATTCACTGCATTGCAAAACCCAAACACTTGGGGAAGAAACACTCGCCATGCAAGAGTGACAGTCAGCTCCTTCGGCTTGTGAAGATTTCATAACTATTTCCACACTTGTATTTATTAAAGCTGGAGTCGGCAAGCTTTTTCTGTAGAGAGCCAAATAATAATAAAGATTTTAGACTCGGCTGTATGGTCTCCGTGGCAACTACTCAACTCTGCTGATGCAGCACAAGAGCAGTTAGACACAGTGTGTAAATGGATAAGCATGGCTGTGTTCCAATAAATCCTTCTTTACAAAGTCAGGATTTGGCCTGCACACGATAGTTTGTTGACCCCTGTGTTGGAAGATTACTGTTATTTAAAATAGCTACTTTAAGTCATCCCTTTTCTAAAGAGATAAATGTTGAAGTATTTTATGGTGCCCCCTGCAGTGGAAGCCTAGAGTCTTAACCACTGGACCACCAGGAAAGTCCCTGGTGGGACTTTCAAATTGCTGCATAAATGTAAATAAAATCCTAAAATAAATGTAAATAGATTGAGTAAATGCAGCAAGTGAAAATCACTCAGTCGTGTCTGACTCTTTGTGACCCCATGGACTATACAGTCTATGGAATTCTCTAGGCCAGAATACTGAAGTGGGTAGCCTTTCTCTTCTCCAGGGGATCTTCCCAACCCGGGGATCAAACCCAGGTCTGCTGCATTGCAGGCAGATGCTTTACCAGCTGAGCCACATGAAAGCCCAAATGCAGCAAAGAGTTAATAATTGTTGAATTTAAAGTGGAAGATAAATGAGTATTGATTATACTATTCAACTTTTTGTGAGTGTAAATCTTCATACCAAGAAGTAAAAATTCAATGTATCTTTTACACTTACATCACATCTCATTTTGGAATAATGACATTTAAATATTCAGGATTGTAATTTCAGATTACTATAGAGATGGGCTTCCCAGGTTACACTAGTGGTAAAGAACCTGCCTGCCAAAGCAGGTAGATGTATGAGATGCAGGTTCCATCCCTGGGTTGGGAAGATCCCCTGGAGAAGCATGGTCATCCACAGGAGCCTGGTGGGCTACAGTCCATAGGGTCACAAAGAGTCAGACACAACTGAAGCAACTTAGCACACACACACACGTGTTTTTATTTTTTTAATTGAAGGAAAATTGCTTTACAGAATTTTGTTGTTTTCTGTCAAACCTCGACATGAATCAGCTATAGGTATACATATATCCCCTGCTTTTTGAACCTCCCTCCCATCTCCTGCCCCATCCCACCCCAGTAGGTTGATACAGAGGCCCTGTTTGAATTTCCTGAGCCATACAGCAGATTCCCCTTGGCTATCTATTTTACATATGGTAATGCAAGTTTCTCTGAGAAGGCAATGGCACCCCACTCCAGTACTCTTGCCTGGAAAATCCCATGGACGGAGGAGCCTAGGAGGCTGCAGTCCATGGGGTTTCGAAGAGTTGGACGTGACTGAGTGACTTCACTTTCACTTTTCACTTTCATGAATTGGAGAAGGAAATGACAACCCCTTCCAGTGTTCTTGCCTGGAGAATCCCAGGGACAGCGGAGCCTGGTGGGCTGCTGTCTATGGGGACGCACAGAGTAAGACACAACTGAAGGGACTTAGCAGCAGCAGCAGTGCAAGTTTCTATGGTACTCTTTTCATACATCTCGCCCCTTCCTCTCCTCTCCCCATGTCCATAAGTCTGGTTTCTAGTTCTGTTTCTCCACTGCTGCCCTGTAAATAAATTCTTCAGTACCATTTTTCTAGATTCTATATATATGCATTCATTTCAGTTCAGTTCAGTCGCTCAGTCGTGTCCGACTCTTTGCGACCCCATGAATCGCAGCACGACAGGCTTCCCTGTCCATCACCAACTCCCGGAGTTCACTCAGATTCATGTCCGTTGAGTCCACAATGCCATCCAGCCATCTTATCATCTGTTGTCCCCTTCTCCTCTTGCCCCCAATCCCTCCTAGCATCACAGTCTTTCCCAATGAGTCAACTCTTCCCATGGGTGGCCAAAGTACTGGAGTTTCAGCTTTAGCATCATTCCTTCCAAAGAACACCCAGGACTGATCTTTAGAATGGATTGGTTGGATCTCCTTGCAGTCCAAGGGACTCTCAAGAGTCTTCTCTAACACCACAGTTCAAAAGCATCAGTTCTTCGGTGCTCAGCCTTCTTCACAGTCCAACTCTCACATCCATACATGACTACTGGAAAAACCATAGCCTTGACTAGACGGACCTTTGTTGGCAAAGTAATGTCTCTGCTTTTCAATATGCTGTCTAGGTTGATCATAACTTTTCTTCCAAGGAGTAAGCGTCTTTTAATTTCATGGCTGCAATCACCATCTGCAGTGATTTTGGAGGCCCCCCAAAATAAAGTTTGACACTGTTTCCACTGTTTCCCCATCTATTTCCCATGAAGCGATGGGACCAGATGCCATGATCTTCATTTTCTGAATGTTGAGCTTTAAGCCAACTTTTTCACTCTCCTCTTTCACTTGCATCAAGAGGCTTTTTAGTTCCTCTTTGCTTTCTGCCATAAGAGTGGTGTCATCAGCATATCTGAGGTTATTGATATTTCTCCCAGGAATCTTGATTACAGCTTGTGTTTCTTCCAGTCCAGCGTTTCTCATGATGTACTCTGCATATAAGTTAAATAAGCAAGGTGACAATATACAGCCTTGATGTACTCCTTTTCCTATTTGGCACCAGTCTGTTGTTCCATGTCCAGTTCTAACTGTTGCCTCCTGACCAGCATACAGATTTCTCAAGAGGCAGGTCAGGTGGTCTGGTATTCCCATCTCTTGAAGAATTTTCCAGTTTATTGTGATCCACACAGTCAAAGGCTTTGGTATAGTCAATAAAGCAGAAATAGATGTTTTTCTGGAACTCTCTTGCTTTTTCCATGATCCAGCGGATGTTGGCAATTTGATCTCTGATTCCTCTGCCTTTTCTAAAACCAGCTTGAACATCAGGAAGTTCACATGCCTACAGCCTATGCTCCATAATTCCACAAGAGAAGTCACTGCAATGAGGAGCCCTCACATAGCAACTAGAGAAAACCCATGAGAAAAGCCAACAAAGACCTGGTACAGCCAAAAATCAATAAATAAAAATATATTTTTAAAAAATAAAGGACTTTGCCATCCAGATTTTATCTTATTATTCCTGTACGCTAGTCTGAAGCATTTCAGAGTGATTTAGAAGGAACACCAACAGGTCGTCGTGACAGGACAGGCTCTCTACTTCTTCACCAAAATCGCTGCTCCAAGTTTCTGACAATTCTCCAGCCACCTGCGTTATTGTGCTTCTGGTTTTTACTTGGTGTGAGAATGAAAAGTGACAGCCTGCATTCCCTGTTAGAGCAAATACTAACAAGTTCAGCTGATATTCACTGGTTCAGTACACTGGCCCATCCCCTTATTGTGAAGCTGTTAAACCTATCATGTTCATTACCATCAACTATTACTTATTCATTGTCCTGATTAGAAAGGAGCTGGTTAGTTACTTGGAATTCTACTTATCTAACTCAACCTTCATATTCTTCAGTCACCGTAGGTGTTAAAAATGCTCAGAAATATAGCAGGGAGAGGGAGGGACAGTGAATCCAAGTGAAAAGACCCCATAAACTCTGTGAATGTTGATGGCCTTTCAACTAACTAAACAGATATACACTGATACATGAATTCTGAACCTACAGGGGACAAGAAGGAATGAATCCTTACATATTCCTCTCTACCATTTCTGCCTCCACAATAATGAAGAATCAAAAAATAATTTCTTCTATACCCATTCCCATTCAGACTGGGAATACTCCAGACTGCACTGGATTAAAAATAGACCAGAGAAACACTTTCTCCTATTTTCTTAAAAATCATTTGTCCATTTCTCAAAAAGCATGTTTTTTTTGTACTCTTGGATACAAAGAAGTCAGAGCACTTTATTCACTTTTTACTGTGGAGGAGTGACACTTTTGGAAAGCAGATTGGTGTCTATAAAGGCTTACTTTGTATTTCTTAGAGTCAGTTGTTGAAATTTTAGTAGAAATGGAATTCCTGCCTAAATGTTCACAGAAGAATGACACTTTACATTCTATTTTTAATAATCTGAAAAGTCTGCCATTTGGGACCTCCCTGGGGGGAGCGGGTGTCCAGCGGTTAAAATTCCATGATTCCATTGCTGGAGAACTAAGATCCCTGGTTAGGGGACTAAGATCCCAAGTGCTGAACTGCTCAGCCAAAAAAATTATTTTTTTCTTAGATTTAAAAAAGAAAAGTCTGCCATGTACTGTTATCCTTAATAAAGCTGTAATGTATAGGCTAAGACATCAATTTTGTTGTTGTTTTGCTTTTAACTAGAACTTAATTCTGTAACACCATGTCAGGCTGATCAGAAAATGTCACTGATTAGTTAGTGGAGAAAAAGAGAACAAAGGCAATTTTGTGACAACATCAAAACATGAATATGTCTAGGAAAAATGGTAAAAGGAGTCCTTGAAGGTAAGAAGATTCATGGACTATACCTCTAAGATATAACACCTTTAAAATCACAGTGTCAGTTATGATTCAGTATTATCAAGAAAAGACTAAAGGAATAAGAGTGAGTGTGGTCTGTGAGAGGGAAGGTAGCAGGCATTGTGTCTCAGACTAGATACTTATTTGTAAGCAATAAAAACAAGTTAGCTCAGTTAAGCAGAAATGTGTTTTGTAGTCTATGAATGAACAAGACCCCATCTAGGAATATTGGTTATGGGGAAGCCACACTATTTATTAGTCATTAATTCAGAGCAAACCACAGGAAAGCACCCCTTCAAAAGTCCTTTATCTTGACTATAACCGAGTGCCATCCCATCATTCTACAGGTTTGCCTTCTGGATGATGAGATATAATGAAAGACCAGTAAATCACATAGAAATTAACCTATTACCTTACTTGTCTCATGGTAAAGTGAGTTTTTGATAAGATATGATGCAAATAATGTCTTGATGGATGTGTGATGTCCCTAAATTAATGATGCTGCTAGAGGCAATGATGAGCAGGAAATGCAAACCTAATCCAGTATCTATTAAAATAATGTTTCTACACTGTCCCCAAAGAGGTCCAGTCACTCGTCCATGAAGAAGATCTTAAACAGGAAGCATAGCATTTCAGAGGCTTATAGTTGGTCACTCTTGCTGCTGCTGAATTAGGCACTCAGTCAGGTCAACCATGGTAAGTGGTCTGAGCCCATACATGGTTTCTATCCCTGTCATTTTATCCCTGAGCCCACTGAGCAGGCATGGGGATAGCCCAGGAGAAAGACTCCCTAACATACACAAGGCACTTGGTGGCTCAGATTACTGTTCACTTGATTATAAAATGCTTCCTCTGAAGGAAATGGCTTGACTAACAAATTATCTCTGAGGAAAAGTAGGATACCCAAGTCTACTCCTTAAAAAATACTTAATAGGCTCCGTAAGCCCTGGTTACTCCAATACTTTGGCCACCTAATGCGAAGAGTTGACTCATTTGAAAAGCCCCTGATGCTGGGACAGATTGAAGGCAGGAGAAGAAGGGGACGACAGAGGATGAGATGGTTGGATGGCATCGTTGACTCAGTGGACATGAGTTTAGGTAAACTCTGGGAGTTGGTGATGGACAGGGAGGCCTGGCGTGCTGTGGTCCATAGGGTGGCAGAGTCGAACACAACTGAGCGACTGAACTGAAACCCTGGTTTAGCATGAAAGCATTAATATTCAAGTTATGCGTTTATATTTAACTAATCTGTGAGTTATTGCATCTCTCTCTCTCTTTTTTTATTTCTTTGGCGTAGGGCATATGAGATGTTAGTTCCCTGACCAGGGACTGTACTCATACCCCCTGCAGTGTAAGTTTGGAGTCTTAACTACTGGACCAGCAGGGAAGTCTCTTGCACCTCTTTTTGTGACAGTGGAGTTTTGAAATTTTTCATTATCTAAATAAAATTACATGTGACTTAAAAAATAAAGAATCATCTGAAGTGGGAAGAATCATCTGAAATCAGCTGTGATCTGATTTATACCCCTACGCCAGTCTTATTTCAACCTAACCCCCACTGTGACTCAATCTGGAGTTAAGGTTTTCAGGAGTTAATTAAGGTTAAATGGGGTCATAAGGTTGGGACCCTAATCTGATCTAACTTAATGAGAAGAGGAAGATCTGTCCCCTAACCCCTCTTATGAACACAGTGAGAGGGCTGCAGTCCACAAGGTGGAAAGAAATCGAATAGGCCAGCATCTTGGTTTTAGACTTCCTAGGTTCCAGAAATGTGAGAAATAAGTATTTGTTTAAACCATCCAGTTTATGGTATTTTGTTATGGCAGCCCAATCTAGTACAGGGCCTGATAACATTACATAGCACACAAATATTTCCTAAATCTAGGCCTACTCCACATTCCTCTCTGCTAAACTTCCTGGTACCAATCCTGTAATCATGCTCTTTTCAAGTTTTTGACTTGGAATCCAGCCAAAGCATTAGCCATTTTCAAAATACTTCTTTTTCCTTGGGGCACAGTAACCCCAGACAGAAGGAAGGAGAAGAATCACAGTCTATATTTGTAATGTTGTTAAGTGTATTTTCTCATAGATAACCAGTCTCTTCGTCCCTTGAAGGGATTTGTGAGCTGATTGTTAGGTGGTCAAGGCGTCAATGAGGCTTGCACTGCAGAAGGGAGACAGAGATGAAGATGGAGAAAGAGAAAAGAGAGAGGGAGGAGAAGGGAGGGTGTGAATGAAGGGAGGGAGGAGGGAAAAACCTCTAAACATATGCTAAAGACCATGGCTATGTATCCTATGACCCATGTAGGGAAACAATTCAGGCAATTAGCATCAAGTAAGTAAAGATGATGTTACGGGCTGAATCATGGCCTCCCCCCAGTCCATATGTTTAAGCCCTACCCTCCTATACCTTGTAATGTGGCAATATTTGGAGCTACTGTCTTTAAAGAGGTAATTAAGGTAAAATGATGTCAATTCAATATGACTGGTGTCTTTATACGGTTATTGGGACACAGAAACGAATGGCAGGAAGACCATGTGAAGGTACTGCCATCAAGCAGCCGAGGACACAGGCCTTCAGAGGAAACCAACCCTGCTGATGCCTTTATTTCACACTTCCAGCCTCAGAACTGGGAGGAAATAGATTTCTGTTGTTTAAGGCACACAATCTGGTACTTTGTTATGGCAGCCATAGCAAATTAACATAGCTGGTAACAGAGCTCACTGAATAATGTAAAAATAAATGAGTATTTATTGCTATAAATAAATGAATAATAAGTGGAGGGAAAGGGAAAGTGCTTCCTTAGAGTAGCATAATGAGAAATTAGGAAATTACAAAAATCACCATTTAATAATCATAGTTGTAACTGATCCAAGCAAGACTATTAATGCATGCTAAAAGTAGCAGATAAAAGTTTGATGAGATAAAGGATACTTAGTGTTAAATTCTCTTCCCAAATATTCAGTTCAGTTCAGTCGCTGAGTTGTGTCTGACTCTTTGCAACCCCATGAACTGCAGCACGCCAGGCCTCCCTGTCCATCACCAACTCCCGGAGTTCACTCAGACTCATGTCCATCGAGTCAGTGATGACATCCAGCCATCTCATCCTCTGCGTCCCCTTTTTCAAATGAGTCAGCTCTTCACATCAGGTGGCCAAAGTACTGGAGTTTCAGCTTCAACATCAGTCCTTCCAATGAACACCCAGGACTGATCTCCTTTAGGATGGACTGGTTGGATCTCCTTGTAGTCCAAGGGACTCTCAAGAGTCTTCTCCAACACCACAGTTCAAAAGCATCAGTTCTTCAGCACTCAGCTTTCTTCACAGTCCAACTCTCACATCCATACATGACCACAGGAAAAACATAGCCTTGACTAGACGGACCTTTGTTGGCAAAGTAATGTCTCTGCTTTTGAATACACTGTCTAGGTTGGTCATAGCTTTCCTTCCAAGGAGTAAGTGTCTCTTAATTTCATGGCTGCAGTCACCATCTGCAGTGATTTTGGAGCCCAGAAAAATAAAGTCAGCCACTGTTTCCACTGTTTGCCCATCTATTTGCCATGAGGTGATGAGACCAGATGCCATGATCTTAGTTTTCTGAATGTTGAGCTTAAGCCAACTTTTTCACTCTCCTCTTTCACTTGCATCAAGAGGCTCTTTAGTTCTTCTTCACTTTCTGCCATAAGGGTGGTGTATGCCATGATCTTAGTTTTCTGAATGTTGAGCTTAAGCCAACTTTTTCACTCTCCTCTTTCACTTGCATCAAGAGGCTCTTTAGTTCTTCTTCACTTTCTGCCATAAGGGTGGTGTCATCTGCATATCTGAGGTTATTAATATTTCTCCCAGGAATCTTGATTCCAGCTTGTGCTTCCTTCAGCCCAGCGTTTCTCATGATGCACTCTGCATATAAGTTAAATAGGCAGAGTGACAATATACAGCCTTGACGTACTCCTTTTCCTATTTGGAACCAGTCTGTTGTTCCATGTCCAGTTCTAACTGTTGCTTTCTGACCTGCATACAGGTTTCTCAAGAGGCAGGTCAGGTGGTACTAAGTGTAAAATAGTAACTTTTCAGTGGAGAAACCTGGCAGACACTACTTTAACTAACTGATCAAAGTTAACATCACCAATAATAGAGCAAATTGATATCATGGGCCCATTGATATGAACCCACAGACAACATAACAGTATTCCAGCCAAACTGCATAAATCGAAAACAATCATGAGGAAAGATCAGACAAACTGGAACTGAGACACCTACAAAATAAATGGCTTATTTTCTGGGAAAAAAAAGTCGAGGCCACGAAAGACAAAGACTGAAAAACTAGTTTGCTTTAGTTCGTTAAAGCAAACTAAATGCAAGGTGTAGTGGAGGGCAGGGGATATGGAAACGTGGCATGCCGAAGTCCATGGGGTCGCATAGGGTCCGACAGGACTGAGCGACTGAACAACGAAGTCCTGGGTTGGACACTTGACCATAGTTGAATAAGGAGTGGATTAAACAGTATCTTCTCAACATTAAACTTCCCCGTGGTAACAGTCCTGAAGTTATGTAAGAGGCCTGTCATCACAAATCCAGCACCAATCAATAGCCACTGGCCACCATCGCCTCCTCCCTTCCCCAGCTATTTAGGGATGACTCAGGCGTGAGCCCTCCCAAGCCCTTCACCCCCTCTCCCCAAACCCCGCATCTTTATCCCTGCTTCCCAGGCAACTTTCCTCTCTGCCTTTACCACCTTCTCCACCTTCGCCCTACCTGGCTCCTTTCTTGTCTCTGTCCTCTTCTGCGTCCCCGCTGTCCCCTCCCTGGCACCTTCTCCCCACGAGCAGCCCTCTTCCCTCTCCAGGTGCGCGCCCCCACCCAGCGGTGCGCGCCCCGACACAGCGCTCCGCTGTGCGCTTGCGCTCCGCAGCGCCGGAGCCGGCCGCCCGAAGTCGA
Source organism: Madoqua kirkii (assembly GCA_006408675.1). Taxonomy (NCBI): domain Eukaryota; kingdom Metazoa; phylum Chordata; class Mammalia; order Artiodactyla; family Bovidae; genus Madoqua; species Madoqua kirkii. Next base: position 36,416 of record SJYC01094619.1, read on the forward strand.
AGGAATTTGTGCCGCGTGAGCGTTTTGCGCGGGATCCCTGCTCAGGGTCCCCAGCCCGCGCGGTTGCCGCGCTCGCGCTCCGGGCGCCCTCCTGCCCGCGATGGGCTGCTCCAGCAGCACCCTCAACAAGGCCGGCGACGGCAACAGGCTTCGCAACGGTGAGCAGGGGACCCGGCCCCACCGCCACCCAGCCCGCACCCTGGGGCTTGGTGGGTTCTCCCCCGGGGTCCGACGGGTGTGACGCGTGCCCACCCCGCCGGGCAGGGGGCGGCTCCTCCCTAAGGATGCGAGTGAGACCCGGAGCGGGGCTGCCGTGGCCCAGGATGCGGCGGTCCTGGTGCGCTCCGCAGCCCACGGTGCTCCGCACGGGAGGGAGCCCAGGCATGGGGAGATTCTGCTGCCCGTGGCAGCGCGGGGAGTTGGTCTTAAGTCCCTAACGCGGTCAGCCACCGCGCTCTGTTAAACAGATGCAGAATTTCCTGTCCTTCAGTGTACAAGATTTCAGATTACTGTGCAGACGGGCATTTACTCAGCGCACAGGTTCCTGAATTTTTCAAGAGGTCAGATACACTGTCCACCATCCTTGGATTAAGTATTTCTCGATGAGGACGCGTGTGATGAAAAGTGGTCTTCACTGAAACTTACGTAGAAATGCACCACACACGCTTCTGACTGTCTCTGTACAATAGCCAGGTGCTTGGCTAGGTGCTGAAGGTGCGGAGACCCTACTCCTGGGGTCTGGGATGGGGGTGGGGAGGAAGACGGAATCAGACAAGTTGAACAGGAGATTGCCGTGGTTTCTGACAGTGCTAAGTGCTGTGAAAAGAATGAAAGGTGAATGAACCAGAGAATGGCTGGGTTTATAGCAGATTTTGAGTGGCTGTTGCTTTGAACCAAGCTCTGAAGGTTAAGCACATTCCTTCAAGTTAATTTAGTCTTCTTCAAAGCTAACTTTATGAGAAATTCTACACTCCGGTTAATTCCTTTTCACAAGTTTTCTTTTAGCACCTTGTGTTAGTCCAATAACATGTCTTTCTGATTTTGTAGTAGGGAGCGCTCAGGCTTTTCAAGAATGCTCTTTCAAAGCTCAGACACTGTGTCTAGTCAGAAATAGGCTGTGTTACAGTCATTTTTGTGGTGTGTGATAATTTATTTTTAATTTCATAGACAACAGAAAGCAATAGAAATGTGGAAGTAGGCCAAATATTTAAAGCCCTGTATAAAAGTGATTCCAAATCCTTGGTGAACTGACAACAATGTGAAGAGATGGAAAAAATCCATTTCTAATGTACAGGGCTTGCTAACCTTTCTCCTAAAAATGATGAACACCTCTGTCCCCAAAACCTGCTCTCTGGAGGCCAGAGCAGGGAATAATTTATTTGATGTTTTATGAAATCAGATGGGTTCTGTTTTTTTGCATTCCGTTCGATGATCAGTCCTTGTTGGTTTCAGTATGAAAAACTGATGCTTCAGGAAGATATACTTTGGTTTCTCTTATCCGCCAGCCACGCCCCCAGATATCCTAGGAATTTAGGATAGCAGAGCACTAAATCATCATTATAGATTTTAACTGATAAAAACTTGTAGGGAATGTTACTCTGGGGGAGGGGCAAAATGTTCAGTGGCTGGAAGGGTTTTTTAATCCTCTTAGAAAATAATGAATAACCTTGTTTTAATAAACATTTTATCACCAATATAAATAACTATCCACATGAGTCATACTGTTTCATTTTTTTAATTCATGCTTTCACTACAGTTCTAAGTTTTCACGGATGTTGTTCTGAAAGAAATGTTAAAACAACTGCAACCAGCTTTTGTTCATAGAAAATTAATTAATAAATTGCTTGATGCACATATTGAATCAATCAACAGGTGTATTTTGCATCTGATCCTCAGACAGTATTCCTTTGTAATTGGATACTATTGTATGTTCATCAACTTTTCAACTCCATGGACTTAGAGGCCCCATAAATAATTCATTCCTGTTTCTGTAGCTCAAAACTTTAAATTCTGTATACAACCCAAAGCCTGTGCGTATGTGCTTTTAGATTAAAATAGTCCAGGTTTATTAAATGTCTGGCACATGCATTTACTCACTGTACCCCCAGTGCTTAACAATGCTTGGCACATGATTGTTGAATGATTACATTTAATCCTTATAACAATGCTTTAACTAAGTTTTATGATTGTTCTCATTTTACAGAGAAGAGTAATTTGCCCAGCTTCTGGGGCTCCTTGAGAGTCAGAGCTGAGCTTTGAACTCAGGTACTCTGATTCCATAATTTGACTTATCTGTTCTTTTCCTCCTTAAATCTGTTTGTGACAACTTGATTTAAACCTCTTTTTGTCTTACATTATTCTGGATCCCCATTAGGTCTATGGTCATTCACTGTGCAAACAACAAAAGAAACACACAAAAGTATAATCGAGTAGCTACTGTGTAAATTTAATGTTATAATAGAGTTTATTATAATCCCTAAATGAAATATGTAATAAATATAATATTCACCTAGTATACTAGCATGAGTAAAATATTTATTTATCCCTAAATAAGAATCAATGAAATATGAAGTTATATTTGCTTCCAAGTTTAAACTAGGAATATTTGGAGGACATGTAGCTTTAGAGGTATTTTCAACAGCTACATTGATACAGAGAAGTTTCCAGTGGCCTCCCATAGAGATACAGATCATCTTCATATCATAAGAGATTCTTTTAAAATTCACAGTATCATGAGTTAAAGCTGTGTGGGTGTGTTAGTTTCTCAGTCATGTCCAACTCTTTGCGACCCCTTGGACTGTAGCCCACCAGGCTCCTCTGTCCATGAAATTTGCCAGGCAAGAATACTGGAGTGAGTAGCCATTCCCTTCTCCAAGGGGATCTTCCTCACCCAGGGACTGAACCTGGGTCTCCTACGCTGCAGCACATTCTTTATTGTCTGAGCCACCAGGGAACCTACCATGAGTTAAAGCTGCTGCTGCTGCTGCCAAGTCACTTCAGTCGTGTCCGACTCTGTGTGACCCCATAGACAGCAGCCCACCAGGCTCCCCCATCCCTGGGATTCTCCAGGCAAGAACACTGGAGTAGGTTGCCATTTCCTTCTCCAATGCATGAAAGTGAAAAGTGAAAGTGAAGTCACTCAGTCATGTCCAACTCTTAGTGACCCCATGGACTGCAGCCCACCAGGCTCCTCCGTCCATGGGATTTTCCAGGCAAGAGTCCTGGAGTGGGATGCCATTGCCTTCTCCGGAGTTAAAGCTGCTGCTGCTGCTGCTGCTGCTGCTGCTAAGGCTCTTCAGTCGTGTCCAACTCTGTTCGACCACATAGATGGCAGCCCACCAGGCTCCCCTGTCCCTGGAATTCTCCAGGCAAACCCATATCAAATCGGCTGCAGACTGTACCTGTATTTGGATAGTTCTGCTTAACAATTTTCTGTAACTGGTTTAAGAACTATTATATATAAAGTAGTATTAACCTGGAAGGAGAAGAATCATAAAATAATGGGTTGAACTCGATTGCCTCTGAGATCACTTACAGGTTGATAATTCTGTAACACTAAAATATGAAGGCACTTATTTTCTGGGCTCCAATGAATCAGATAGTTACTGCTGGTTAGGTAGCTAGTAGGCTGAATAGGAATAACCCATTCTGTTGATCGCATGGAGATGTTTGCTGTGATGCATGAGATAACAAATCCCCCTGAGCTGCTTTTCATCACCCCCAAAGATGACTCACTAGGAAAACAGATGATTGGGGGTGAAGGGACGGGGTTGGAGGGGCAGTGTGGAGACTGGCTCTGATGTAAATAATTACCCACTGCTACTCAAAGTACAGAACACTACTACTACTTACGTGGTAGTCATCACACATAGATTTTTACTGAATGCCCTGAAATAGGTGAGGAAAGAGGGCTTTCTTTCCAAAAGGACAACGAGACAGATTGAGTTTCGAATTTCTTGTGTTCATGGAAGCATGTTCTACATATTAGAACAATTTTTGTTCTCTTCAGTGCCCCGGGAGCTTATGAATCTGAACACAAAGATTTTGATGACTTCACAGGCGTTAATGAAACTCAAAAGTTTCCAGGCCTTTGGCATCAAACCTTCCTCCCCATGCTGCTAGCCCTCTGCTTCTCAGAGTAATTACTGTCCCCACTCTTTCCTGATAAAAATGCCACCCATTTCTTGCAGACTTCTTCCAGAGGTTTTATAGCTTAAACACCAATGCTGCTGCTGCTAAGTCACTTCAGTCGTGTCCAACTCTGTGCGACCCCATAGAGGCAGCCCATCAGGCTCCTCCATCCAACTCTGTGCGACCACATAGATGGCAGCCCACCAGGCTCCCCTGTCCCTGGAATTCTCCAGGCAAACCCATATCAAATCGGCTGCAGACTGTACCTGTATTTGGATAGTTCTGCTTAACAATTTTCTGTAACTGGTTTAAGAACTATTATATATAAAGTAGTATTAACCTGGAAGGAGAAGAATCATAAAATAATGGGTTGAACTCGATTGCCTCTGAGATCACTTACAGGTTGATAATTCTGTAACACTAAAATATGAAGGCACTTATTTTCTGGGCTCCAATGAATCAGATAGTTACTGCTGGTTAGGTAGCTAGTAGGCTGAATAGGAATAACCCATTCTGTTGATCGCATGGAGATGTTTGCTGTGATGCATGAGATAACAAATCCCCCTGAGCTGCTTTTCATCACCCCCAAAGATGACTCACTAGGAAAACAGATGATTGGGGGTGAAGGGACGGGGTTGGAGGGGCAGTGTGGAGACTGGCTCTGATGTAAATAATTACCCACTGCTACTCAAAGTACAGAACACTACTACTACTTACGTGGTAGTCATCACACATAGATTTTTACTGAATGCCCTGAAATAGGTGAGGAAAGAGGGCTTTCTTTCCAAAAGGACAACGAGACAGATTGAGTTTCGAATTTCTTGTGTTCATGGAAGCATGTTCTACATATTAGAACAATTTTTGTTCTCTTCAGTGCCCCGGGAGCTTATGAATCTGAACACAAAGATTTTGATGACTTCACAGGCGTTAATGAAACTCAAAAGTTTCCAGGCCTTTGGCATCAAACCTTCCTCCCCATGCTGCTAGCCCTCTGCTTCTCAGAGTAATTACTGTCCCCACTCTTTCCTGATAAAAATGCCACCCATTTCTTGCAGACTTCTTCCAGAGGTTTTATAGCTTAAACACCAATGCTGCTGGTGCTAAGTCACTTCAGTCGTGTCCAACTCTGTGCGACCCCATAGAGGCAGCCCATCAGGCTCCTCCATCCCTGGGATTCTCCAAGCAAGAACACTGAAGTGGGGTCCGTTTCCTTCTCCAAAACACCAGTGTGGACAGAGTAAATAGATGGTAATTATTGACGAATTCATTGCTAGGTTCATGTGTACATTTCCACTGACAGCTGTAATCGTGTGTTTGTTCTTATCTGAACTCTCACTAGCTGCTTGGAGTCCACTGCCTAGATAATAAATAGGATGAGGCTTGAATTTCACAGTAATGTGAACTGACCTTTGTGTAGCAGAAATACCTTTAGTTATCAACCAGTATTTTCACACAGTGATATTTCAGTCCTGAATACTTCTCCTTTGTAATTGAAGAACAAAAATCATTAACGTTAAAGTAAGTGTTAGAGGCTTTTCTTGCATACGAGTATTATATAAATGGGATTTCTTTGGTTCAAGTGCAGAGTCTCTGGACTGAGTTGTATGTCTTTGTGTTGCCTCTAGAGTTTGACATAGCATGCTTGGTAAGCCTTTGGGTAGGCCTGATAACATACAGCTAATTGTAATGGAATAGTCATAAAACTGAAAACATTTGAAAAACGCACACGGTGAAAATTCCACCTCCCACCCCAGCCTCACCATCTGCTCAGTACAATCACATCTGTGGATAAAAATTTTTATTAGGTTTTTTTCTTTAATATATTTGTCCAGAGTTTCTTCATATATTTCAAATATTATTTCCCTCTCCCATCTTTATTCATAAAATGTGGTATATTATACCCACTATTATTCTTCACTTAATTTCTTTCACCTAAAAATATGGAGCTCTTTCTATAATCTCTCTATAATATAGAGAACTTCTTTCTCTTTTTTTTTTACCCTTGGTTAAGAATCCACTGTGTAATTTATTTAACCAAACCCCCAGTGAGGGACATTTGATTTGTTTCCAGCAAATGAGGCTGCAGTGAATTCCTTTACACATACATCATTTTGAAAGTGCACAAGCATAACTGTAAGACCATTTCCCAAAAAGTGGCACTACTAGATCAAAGGGCATGCACATTTATAATTTTGAGAGCTAACGACCTAAATGCCTTCATAAGGTTGTATCAAATGACACTCTCATCACCAACATATCTTTTTCTAAAATTGAAGGCTTTTGACGTTCAGTACAGTTGCATCAAAACATGGGCATGGAGCAGAAATCAGGAGACAAGGTAGGAGCACCCACTTGGTTCCAGATACTTGAGCCTGTATTCTCATGAAATCCTCACAAGAACCTTGGTTTCACTGAATTCAGCTAGAAAATTGCAGCCTAGGGAGGATAAGCAACTCGCCCAAAGTCTCAGAGCTAGTGAATGATGGATCTTGTTCTTTTCACAAACTCCAGTCCCCTCTGGGTCCAGGCCCGGTTCTGCTAGAACTCATTGTGTAGCCGTCCACATAGAAGACGTGCAGTCCACATCGAGGGGGTGGCTGGGTGAATGGATGGACTGACAGAGACAGGGATTCAGGGAGATGAGGGTGCTCCCGAGAAAAGCAGAGGGAGGGTAGGCATCAGGCTCCGCAGATAGCAAAGACTGGAAGGTAACATTGGTCCAGCTGGACTTGAGAAGACAGGGTCGGGTTGTGAAGGGACTCCTAGGTCATGCAGAAAAAGACCAACACAGCTAAACAAAGCTTTCTTGTGTTCTCTGAAATCATGCTCTGCGAGGTTGCCTCACGTCCCAGCTCACCTGTACACTTTCACTTGTGTTAATGTTTTACAACAAGTTTAAAATAAAAACTTAGTACTTGAAAGGCTCACCAAAACTGATAAATAAAACACTGAACTTGGCCAGGATTTGAGTCCCAGTGTATGTAAATGTAGGTAGCCCAGGTAATGATTTTGTTTTTTTAAAGCTGTCTATCTGAGTGTAACTCTCCAATTGAGTGTTAATGTCAGGAAAGTACCATGAGACTTCAGAAGCTTCCTTACTTTCCCAGAGCTGTTACTGTTGTTCACATTCCTTAACCCTTCCTTGGGAACTGCCCTCTGTCCCTAGACTTGATTTTTTTGTGTGTATTCTGGGGTGTCAGAGCTGTGTCCTTTAAGGATGAAGATTGGGAGGGAAGCCCCCCTCAAACCAAATCAAAAAACCTCACATCATTTTAAATAGCTAAAATGCCTTGGGCATTATACTTTATGAAAGTGGGTGAAATAAGCCAGGCAATGCTAGCATGCTCAGAAACGAGGGTCATGGGAGATAGAGAAAAGGGCAGTCAGTGCCATGGGGTCAGGTTCAGCTGACACCATTTTCCTCCCCATGGAAGGGCCCACGGGGCTCTGGGGTCCTCGGGGTAACCGGGCCGGGCTCTGGTGAGGTGCTGACTACATGCTGACAGCCCAGGAGAGATGACCCTCTTTTCTTAGATGTCACACTCAACCATCCTTGCAGCCCCTCCTCCAGCCTGGTTTTTCAAATAAGACAAAAGACCCCACCTGAGGCCTGATAATATGCTCTTTATTCATACCAAATACTTCTTGACTTTCAAATCTGTATGATTTTACTTGCTTTGAGACCATCAGATTGTATTAGGTCTATTTAGATAAATTCAGTTCAGTCGCTCAGTTGTGTCTGGCACTTTGCGACCCCGTGGACTGCAGCACACCAGGCCTCGCTATTCGTCACCAATGCCCGGAGTTTACCCAAACTCATGTCCATTGAGTCAGTGATGCCATCCAACCATCTCATCCTCTGTCATCCCCTTTCTCCTCCTGCCTTCAATCTTTCCCAGCATCAGGGTCTTTTCAAATGAGTCAGTTCTTCACATCAGGTGGCCAAAGTACTGGAGTTTCAGCTTTAGCATCAGCCCTTCCAATGAATACCCAGGACTGATCTCCTTTAGGATGGACTGGTTGGATCTCCTTGCAGTCCAAGGGACTCTCAAGAGTCTTCTCCAACACCACAGTTCAAAAGCATCAATTCTTTGGCAGCTTTCTTTTATGCTCCAACTAACATATCCACACGTGACTATTTAGATAAGAGACATGTCCAAATGAACATTAAGTAGGAAAGTCAAGATATAAAAAGATGTAAGAAGCATCATGACACGTCTACCCTATCTATCTACTTTCCGGGTCACCAGAAGTCAAATTTCATTCACATACTATTTACTCTATGGCCATGCCAGTATAATTCAGAGTGGACATCAGGATAGCACCAGTTATCATCATCTAAGACAGGTAAGTACAAAATGAACTTGAGTTCGTAGGCTAAGGTGACTCCTGGTCAAGAGACTGCTCAACAAGCCTCTTCCATGACCAGAGCTCTCTGCCTTGGCAGCTCCGTTGTGGCTGTTCCAGGTCCCCCATGCCAGGCCCCTGGGAGGTCAGTGATAGACTTGTCTCCTGTCCACTGAAAGAAAGGCTATCTGCTTCCTTCCCTTACAGGCATAAGGATGTACCATCAAATCACGTATTTATTTTTTTTGGTCTATCAATTAATTTTCTGCTCCTTTCACCAGGACACTCATTTAAAGGACATACTTTTACAAGCCTGTAATGTATTTGCCTTCATACTCAATGAAAAAGCCCTTTCTGCTCTCCCCAACAAGCAGCGTTTCTTTCAAACATAGTCCTAAAGAGCCCTGCAGGATGAGAGAGTTCCACTCTTTGCAGACCACCTTGCTTTGTCTGCCTTCTCAGCCTTGACTGGCTAATGCTGCTCTGGTCTGTCTTTGGTGATTGAAATATACCTTTGTCCTCTGTGTTGTGTGTGAGTGCTTCCCAGCCTGTGAGCGTGGGATCCAGGGTGCCAGCCTTCCTCCCGGCCTCTCGGGCTGCAGGGCAGGGTCCAGATGGCCCAAACCCTCTCAGCATAGCTTCGTCTACTGCTCTGTGTGTGGCACAAATACCATATTCCGTGTGTGCTGTGACATCAAAGAGATGGGAAGCCCTGGGCTAGGCATTCAACTGCTCTGTCAATTTCGCTAGTAGTTTTTCTTCCCAAGAGGAAGCTCCTGCCTTCACCGTCCCAGTGAGGACCTCTGTTGCAATGTCCTCCCCAGTTGCTCTCCTCGCTTCCTTCTCACTGTCATCGGTAATGATAACGAACGTTTTCTCCCCTACTTATTCTAACCTTTTTCATTTCCCTAAAACTGATAGGAACCACATAATTTCTTTTGGCTAATTTCCTTTTCCTTTGTTTGCCCTGGAGTAGCCCCTACAGACTAGATACTTATGAGAGGCTGTGATCACCTTTGGGGGCTTCCCTGATAGCCGATTTGATTCCTAGGTGGGGAAAATCCCCTGGAGAAGGGATAGGCTACCCACTCCAGGATTCTTGGGCTTCCCTTGTGGCTCAGCTGGCAAAGAATCCACCAGCAATGTGGGAGACCTGGGTTCTATCCCCAGGTTGGGAAGATCCTCTGAAGATGGGAAAGGCTACCCACTCCAGTATTCTGGCCTACAGAATTCCACGGACTATACCCATGGGGTCACAGATCCCTGATAGCCGATTTGATTCCTAGGTGGGGAAAATCCCCTGGAGAAGGGATAGGCTACCCACTCCAGGATTCTTGGGCTTCCCTTGTGGCTCAGCTGGCAAAGAATCCACCAGCAATGTGGGAGACCTGGGTTCTATCCCCAGGTTGGGAAGATCCTCTGAAGATGGGACAGGCTACCCACTCCAGTATTCTGGCCTACAGAATTCCACGGACTATACCCATGGGGTCACAGAGTTGGACACAACTGAGCAACTTTGTGTGTGTGTGTGTGTGTGTGTGTGTGTGTGTGAAAGAGGTTTAGAGTGGAGGGCACCCGTGAGAGAGAAAATTTCAGCATGCTAAGAGACAGTATAGAGTTCCAATTTAAAATGTGGGTCTCAAGTGAGACTGGGTTCAAATCTGGTTCAGGATATCAGAGGGTCATTTATTAGTTGTATGACACTGGGCCACTCAACCTCTTTATGCCTCAGTGATGTCATCTGTAAAATGAGATTAACAATTAGTTCCTATTTCCTCATTTGTTCTGAGGAATAAATGAGTTAATATGTATAATGTACCTGGAATGTAATCTAAGTATTGTCTGTAGCAAGGGGTTGGCAAAGTGGCCTGTTGGCCAAACCCACCCACTACCTGTTCTTATTTCAATACCAGTGTTTAAAAATTTATTAACCTGCACCAGGTCTTAGTTGCAGCATATGGGATCTAGTCCCCAGACCAGGGACCAAACCTAGGCCCCATACATTGGGAGTGCAGAGTCTTAGCCACTGGACCAAGAGGGAAGTTCCCCCATGACCCTTTTTTGTAAGTAAAGTCTTTTTGGAACACGGATGTGCCCATTCATTTACATATCGTCTAAGACTGCTTTCTCACTGTGATGACAGGTGATAGAGTTGAGTAGATGCAATAATGACCCTTGTGGCTCAGTAATAAAGAATATGCCTGCGATGCAGGAGCTGCCGGAGACTTGGGTTTGATCCCTGCTAGGGGAATATCTCCTGGAAAAGGGCATGGCAACCCACTCCAAGATTCTTGCCTGGAGAATCCCATGGACAGAGGAGCCTGCTGGGCTACAGTCCATAGGGTCTCAAAGAGTCGGACACGACTGAAGTGACTTAGCATACACATGCAAATAATGACCCCATGCCTGGCAAAGCTGAAAATATTTTCTCTTTGTCCCTTTATAGAAAAAAAATTCTGACCCCTGGCTTGGAATATCATCTAATAAGTCCTTAATAAAGATGATCTCTCATTGATAACAATTTTAGCAAATCTCAATTTTTCTTTATTACTTTTCCTAGATAACAATTTGATTTTTTTTTCCTCTCAAGATCAAGTTCTAGATCTCTAAATGTTTTGAGTTCCTGAACTTTTTTTCCTTTCTGGTAAATTTTTTAATGGAAAGTGTCAAAAATACTGTTAGTAATAGCATTAATAGTACCAAAATATTCAAAAATCATAAAAATGGTTATGCAGATGGCTAAAGTTTTATGAAACAGTTTTTCTAAGGCTCCTAGAACTTATTTTACTTGCTTTTGTGTTTTGCTACTACAATTTTTAAAAAATAGATGATTTTAAAATAGTTTTAGATTTACAGGAAAATTATGAAGATATATAGAAAGTTCCATATCTACTTCACCCTATTTCTCCCATCTTATATTAGTAGGGTGGCTTTATCACAAACAATGAACCAAGCTTGATACATTATTATTAACCAAAGTCTATATTTGGGCTTTCCAGGAGGTTCACAGTAAAGAATCTGCCTGCAATGCAGGAGACCCGAGTTCAGTCCCTGGGTCAAGAGGACCCCTGGAGAAGAGAATGGCTACCCACTCCAGTATTCTTGCCTGGGAAATCCCATCGACAGAGGAGCCTGGTGGGCTACAGTCAGTGTGTCACAGAGAGTCGGACATGACTGAGTGAATGAGCACGCACGCATACTTTTAGATTTCCTTAGTCTTTCTCGCATGTCCTATTTCTGTTCTGGATTCCATCGCCTGCATTGCATTTGGTTGTCACGGTCATGCCTCCTCACACTCCACTTGACTGTGACATTTTCTCAGGCGTTTTGATGACCTTGACAATCTTGAGGAGGTCTGGTCAGCTACTTTGTAGACTGTCCCTCAGTTGATACTTGTCTGATGTTTTTCTTATGCTAAACTGGGATTATGAGTTTGGGGCAGGAAAAGAGCAGAGGTATAGGCCCCTTCTCATCACATCATATCAGGGGTATGTGTTCTCAACAGGACTAACCACTGCCTCCTAAATTTCTCTGATATTCTTTTTGGGGACTCTGAGCCTTGAAGAGGTGGAGAGTAGATGTTTGTTTTATACTCTAATCTTATTAAAATTTTCCAGTTTAATTGTTTCTCTGATTCTTGTTTCAACCTGCTTCTTCCTGGGTCCAAGCCTTTTTAATGGTCTGCTTAAAAAGAGAAGCTCATTCAATTTAGATTTCAAGTGTCTGGGCCAGAAGCCCAGTGCTGGCCTCAAAGTGCCTAGGCTGGGGAGAGGAAGACTTCTGCTTTGTTACAAGTGACTTTTTATTCTGGGAAACAAAGCCCCTCAGTTCCCTTAATATGATCAGTACTGACCATGGCAGAAAAGTCATCTGAATTGCATGTGGATTCCTAGCCCAAGATCCCTAACCCGAGAGACGAGTGACAGTAGTCAGCTGAAAGGCCTGGGCTCACAGTCCTGTGTGGTCTGCCCACTGCTCTTTCTAGAACTGGACACTCTCAGGGTGTGCTAACCACCCAGACTTGAGGTCCAGATGTCTGAGGTAATTGACTGCTCTGTTTCAAAATTTAAGCATTCCATCCCAGCCACGGACTCACTAACTGAATGCTTCCTTCTCGAGCGCAGACCCCTGCTCTTGGCCGCTGATGCCTGTGTCATCACAGGTTGACACCCTGATGGAATCAGACATGGACTCAGTGGCTGAGCTGGGAGTATGGCCACCACTGTGAGCACCAGTGGAGCCCCTTGATCACTGCCCTTGGAGAGCAAGGCACAGCAAGTAAACCTTCATTTCAGATGGGAAATTAGAAGACCTCTTTGTCCTGACCTAGCTGAGATGGAGGCTTAGCAAACCCACCCAGCTCTGTGGTGTGAAGAAGCTTGAGAGAAGTCTTGCTCCCCGGTGTGGAGCTCTCTTAGACCAGCTCTGACCCTTGCTTCACTGTTGAATTAGTATACTCACCTCTTCTTCCATGCTGCCCATGACATGCTAGCATGAGGACAGAGACCAGGCCCGATGTCTGAAGCTGGACAGCAATGCCAGTGGATCTGGGGTTGGGCCTGTGAATCAGCACTGAAACAAAACCCCAGAACCTCCCAGGAAACACTGATGGTACAGGTTCTGGGGCCACGGTTTGCCTGAAAGCACGTAAATCTTCAAGGTAGAATCCCACTTCCTTGGGCTCACATCTGAGACTCTGCTGCCTCTAACTGGATGCTCTTCCTAGATAAAGGTTCTTAGTCTTTCAGTATCATATTTCCTCTGCTGTATAATGGAGATAATAATGACTTACTTTGTGAAGTTGTTGGGAAGGTTGAATGAGATGATCCCCGTAAAGCTCTAGGCACAGTGCCTCAGTAAATGTTAGCCACTCTGGTTCCTCGTGAAGCATCATGGGTGTGACCCGTTTAGGTTGGTGAAGGGTCACAGTGTGTGAATATCAGAGAGATAATCTCACTTTGTCTCTCTTCTTCCTTGTTCATTGAGATGTCTTTGATTATATAGACTGCATTTCTGCGCAAACATTGGATCCTCATGTGCCAGTAATGACCGTCAATCAATGAAACTTGCCTTTTTAAGTGCAACTACTGTTGATATTTTTTTAATGTGATGTTTAATGCAACACTCTTTTTGAAATAAGAGTTCATCTTATAGGAGTCTAGAGGAAACTAAAGACATGAAACTGGAGTCATACCTGAAGGAGGTGACTATTCGTCATGGCTTGAGGACTGGCTCTGCAGCTCTTAAATGTCAGCCTCTCCCCTAGGCGGAAACCTCCTGCCCCATCTCCGTGTGTACTTATCAAATATTCCAGTAGTATCTTTCCAACTGCATGTTCTGATTTCTCTGTACTTAAATTTCAAAATTAGATTTACCTTCAGACTTTAACACGTTTACCTCGTGATGTCAAAACTAGTTTTGATACATCAGTTCAAGTAGTACTACTGAAAAATGAAGAGTGGTTTGTCTGACTTTTATTTGCCCTCTGTAGGGTTTTTTTGGCTAATGGTTTCATACTCCAGTTACATAGGATGAAACTCTTCAAAATGAGTGTGTTTTTTTAAAATTTTTATTTATTTATTTATTTATTTATTGTCTGTGCTGGATCTTAGTTGTGGCCCACAGGATCTTCAATCTTCATTGCTGCATGCAGGATCTTTAGTTACCGCGTGTGGGATCTTTAGTTTCTGCATGTAAAGTCTTAGTTGTGGCAAGGATCTAGTTCCCTGACCAGAGATGGAACCTAGGGCCCCGGAAGTGGGAGCACTGAGTCTTAGCCACTGGACCACCAAGGAAGTCCCAAAATGAATGCCTTTTTAAATATCTATTGACTGATAGAACACACCCTTGGGGATTAGCCTGTGTGCCATGGCACACAGGGTCAGTATCTTTACATACTTTGCTGAGGGAAAAGGGCAGAAATATGGAGTAAAGCCCCACTGTTAGCTCCACAAGAATTTGTTGGATGGATGGGAAAATGATGGAATGGAATTGAGGAGAAAGCAAAGAAAGAACATAAGAAGATGAGTTGGACTTTAGAGTGGACTCATGCTGCGTCCCTGGTTCCCAAAACTCAGAAGCTACCAGAACCTAGAAATGGTGGCAACAAGGGAAAATATGAGGATCCCATCCCACTGTTTACTGATTCTCTAGAAAACTCAACAGACCATCCAGTGAAATCTTTGGGACGGTTGATATGTTCTAGCCACGGAATAGGAAATATTGACCTCAAGTTTTTCTCCTTGCTGGGTAGAAACTTCATTTTTGATTAGAGTAATGAACACAGTAGAAAAGCTTCCACCATAATGTGAATTTCAGGTATGTTAGCTCTGGTTCTAATCCCTTCTGTAATGTTGCCTAGTATTTAATTTCTTTGTGTGCCTATCACAACGGTGCTTGCAACAAGGGTTCTGTTAGTTCAGCTGTCACAACAAATTTGTGCATGGATCAACTTACAACAGAATCAAGAGAGATAATGAGCACCAAAGAATTACGCCCAGAGCAGTGTATGATTTGATAAAATGTAGGGTTCAGAAAACAGACATATCCTTAAACAACTTCGGATGTGGAAACAATGCATCTGTCCACAATATTTATTACATAATAATACAGATTAGGCATAGAATGTCTCCTGTTTGTGAACAAAAGATGTAGAACCTTCTACCTATAGGAGTTATATTGCTGCTGCTGCTGCTAAGTCGCTTCAGTTGTGTCCGACTCTGTGCGACCCCATAGACAGAAACCAGCCAGGCTCCCTTGTCCCTGGGATTCTCCAGGCAAGAATACTGGAGTGGGTTGCCATTTCCTTCTCCAATGTGTGGAACTGAAAGGTCAAAGTGAAGTCGCTCAGTCACAAAACTGTGTGGATGGAGCATGGAGATCCTTACATAAGAGATTGTGCTTAGGTACCAAGTTGTGCTTAATAAGGGAATGGATATTTGAATTTCCCTGCAAACAGGGAAGTCTAGGATGGCAAGGACCAGGTCTTCTTTGTTAACTGCTGTAACCCTTGTGCTTAGCCCAGAGCTGGCATGTAGTAGGCACTTCAATAAATGAAATCAAAGCCAGCAAACAGAATGAAGCATATTTATTTATATAGCTCAGTTGATAAAGAATCCACCTGCAATGCAGGAGACCCCAGTTCAATTCCTGGGTAAGGAAGATCTGGTGGAGAAGGGATAGGCTACACACTCCAGTATTCTTGGGCTTCCCTTGTGGCTCAGCTGGTAAAGAATCTGCCTGCAATGCGGGAGACCTGGGTTTGACCTCTGGGCAAGAAGATCCCCTGGAGAAGAGAAAGGCTCCCCACTCCAGTATTCTGGCCTGGAGAATTCCATGGACTATATAATCCATGGGGTCTCAAAGAGTCGGACACAACTGAGCGACTAAGCACAGACACACTTATATAAAAGCTAACATTGGTTTTTATTGATACCAATCAAGTCCAGTCAAATCATGGCTGAGCGAACACTACTCCATTATCTGTCAACAATCTGATTTAAAACTTACCATGGTAACAACAGAATTTTATAAGTCAACAGTGACAGCTTTATAGTGTTTAGGGAATTGTTTATCCTAGCTCTTTAATGTTGCAGTTCATTCTTTCTGTTGCGTAATTATCTTTAATTGATTGACAGGGCCATCAGTGGCCCACAGAGGACCTTTATGAAATTAGAAAAAGCTGCCCTTCCCCCCCCTGAGGTCTGCACCCTTGCCAGTGCACACGGCTGGGGTTCAGGCCTCCCTTGCCCCTTCAGCAGGACACCTCCATGCAGTGAGAAACCTGCAGAACCAGTTGCTTCATCCCTTGTTTACTGAGTACCTTCTCATGTCTCATACCACTTTGGGTAATGACACATATAACCCCTCAGAATTATCAATTATCCTGACAGTCCTGAAAGGCAAAGATCACATAAGGAAACTGAGGTCTGGAGAGTTTGAATTGCATGGTTAAGTAAATGATGGGTGAGGATCACACTCAACAGCAGAACAGTCTGGAACCCCCATCTCCAGCTGAAGAGGAAGGAGGATGATTAGATCCAAAACGTGTCCGTCGTCATCAGCTGGGGATAAAAACCTTCCTAAGGATAAGAGAGGAGTGTGGTGGTCACCATTGTCTTTTTTGTGGCGTTCTCTGAGAGGTGGTTTGAAACAAGCATTTGTTTTCCAACCCTTTCACTTATCTACTCTGATCTTCTGTCCTTGCTGAATAGGCTCAGAGAAAGGTAGCAGGATTAGGATGAATGTAATGACCTTCCCTTTCTTTGTGTCCGCCAGGACCTCTTCTGCGCTGGGGCTGTCACGTGAAGTGTAACGCTCACGATGGCTGACTTGACTGATGCTCAGGGGGCACCAGTCACTCACTGTGCTGGTTGCTTTCCAGGTGATAACTCATGTAATCCTCACAACAGCTCCGCTGCCCCTCTTCCCACTCTACAGGTGATGAAACTGAGGCACAAAGAGGCTGAGCAAAGCTAGTAAGTGGAAGAACCAAGATTCAGACCCAGTACATTAAGAGGTATCATTTTCAGGGTCATAAGATATCTGTCCTCCCTTGAGAGCAGCTTATTCTCTTCTATCACGTGGGAAAAAAACTTCTGAGTGGTTAGTAAGAGATCATTACTTCCAAAATACATTTATTTCAAAATTCAGGGTGCAGTTAATCAACAGGAGTCACCAGATGAGTGTATCACTACACTTTCAGCATTTTCTCTAGTTTTCGGTGATCACTTTGAAAATGTTTCAGCTTTTTGGGGCAACCCCCCGAAGTATTAGAGACAGTGACTTCTTTTGTAATATTTCTCAGCCCAGTTGACTATTTTCAGGTTGCTATATAAGAATATTATATGTCAAGGGTATTTTCCTACTTCAAGTCTGCCAATAAGAAAGATTAGGAAAAGTATATAAGAATGAAAATTCATACTGTGGCCACGGGCATAAATGTTCTAATTATGGAAGAAATTGATAGATCCCTTGGACACTTAAGACACCATTTGTGGATAAATAAATTTTCAAAAAGCATTTGGTTTTTTGAGGAAAAAAACCGTGACTTATCCTGAAGTTCATGTCCATTGAATCAGTGATGGCCTCCAACCATCCCATCCTCTGCCTCCCTCTTCTCCTTTTGCCTTCAGTCTTTCCCCACATCGGGGCCTTTTCCAGTGGGTCGGCTGTTTGGTGCTGCTCAATGGACATGAATTTGGGTAAACTCTGGGCGATAGTGAGGGACAGGGAAGCCTTGTGTGCTGCAGTCCATGGTGTTACAAAGAATCACATGACTTAGCGACTGGACAACAACAATCCTGACAGCACAATATATGTTTCAAAACATGAAGTTGAGTGGCTATGATTTGGGTGTGTCAACACATTTTTTTCCCCACAGCTTTCTGCTCTAGAGAAATGATGACATTAGCGTGCACCCACAGCTGGCACTGCTGCCTGAAAGTCGTTTGTCTCATTTAACTGACAGTGCTGATCACTGTAATAACTGTTTTCCCAGAAAATATAATTTGGAAGACATTTGTGATTAGTATAATAGTACATTTCCTTGTCAGTTCCCTAAGGCAACCATCACTGAAACATCCTTTGTGTGGCATCTAAATGAATTGACTCCTCATAACGAATTTCTTCATAGACCTGAGAAATCACTTTTGTTAAGTTGCCTTCTGTGCTGTTAATTTGAAGGCCCCATGCATGATGAGGCCAGAGCAGGGGGAGAGAAGGATAGCCCTCCTCCCAGCTTTGTCCTGTGGACCCCCAGGCCCACAGCCTGTGCCCCATGTCTCACAAAATCCTCCCTAGACTGTGCTTTTCCAGCTTCATGTCTAATCCTTCTCCATGGGGGGGATCCACACACATTCTCAGGGATAGGCTGGGAGACTGATGTGAGTAAATGTATTGAAAAGAGAAACAATTGGCAGTGAATTGAACTCATGAGAATACATAAACTAAGAAAGTAAAGAACCATAACAGTTACTAACTCAGGGAAAAACAAAAAATCAAATAGCTGACTACCTGGCTCAATTCTTCATTGCAGACATATTTATTATATGTACATATAACTGAATATCAATATAATCTAATTACAACATGATTACTATTTTAAATCAATACTAATGTGCAATTTCTGAATTGAAATGTAATGAGAGAGGGTTAAGTGTGATGGAGGCGAGGGGAAAAAATGTTTTTCATAGTGGGAATTAATTGAAATAGCCAAACTAAAAAACAAAGAAGTAGCAATTCTCTTAGAAATATAGGGGGGAAAAAATCCCTCCAAAAACAGCTAAAATAATAAAAATATTTAACCCTAGAGAAGGGGAAATGGGAGAGGAGACCTGATTCTTAGTTGTATATCTTAACTTACATTAGATAAGCAGATAACTCTTTAAACTATGTACCTGTATAACTTAGGTCAGGGGTAACCTAGGAAAGAAAAGAAGAAAAAATATTTTGGGAGGAAAAAAGAAGAAGAAATATATCATCTAGAGGCCCATTTTAACATGCTGGCTTATTTTCTTCAAATATCTCCCTTTCTATTTTTCTTGTTTCTCCCTTCTAATGATTAACACTATTGTAATTGTACTATATATAAAATTGATAGCTAACTTATTGAACATTTAATTGCAAAACAGACCTTGTGGTAGTACACATTTTCAATGCATTATTTTACCTGATAATCCAACTAGAAGTGCTGGTTTTTAGCTTATTATA